>CAVNYN010277515.1:0-22795 GCA_963692815.1 Nyctanthes arbor-tristis
CATCAGAAATCGGTTTATTGAGGAATCTGGCGTCCCTTGACCTTTCAAGCAATTCCTTATCAGGTTCAATACCCCCAGCAATATGGAATCTTTCAAAGCTTGAAACATTAGACATATCCTCAATCGAATTAAGAACAATTCCATCAGAAATCGGTTTATTGAGGAATCTGGCGTCCCTTGACCTTTCAAGCAATTCCTTATCAGGTTCAATACCCCCAGCAATATGGAATCTTTCAAAGCTTGAAACATTAGACATATCCTCAATCGAATTAAGAACAATTCCATCAGAAATCGGTTTATTGAGGAATCTGGCGTCCCTTGACCTTTCAAGCAATTCCTTATCAGGTTCAATACCCCCAGCAATATGGAATCTTTCAAAGCTTGAAACATTAGACATATCCTCAATCGAATTAAGAACAATTCCATCAGAAATCGGTTTATTGAGGAATCTGGCGTCCCTTGACCTTTCAAGCAATTCCTTATCAGGTTCAATACCCCCAGCAATATGGAATCTTTCAAAGCTTGAAACATTAGACATATCCTCAATCGAATTAAGAACAATTCCATCAGAAATCGGTTTATTGAGGAATCTGGCGTCCCTTGACCTTTCAAGCAATTCCTTATCAGGTTCAATACCCCCAGCAATATGGAATCTTTCAAAGCTTGAAACATTAGACATATCCTCAATCGAATTAAGAACAATTCCATCAGAAATCGGTTTATTGAGGAATCTGGTGTCCCTTGACCTTTCAAGAAATTCCTTATCAGGTTCAATACCACCGACAATCTGGAATCTTTCAACGCTTGAAACATTATACCTAGTCTCAGCTGAATTAAGAGCAATTCCATCAGAAATCGGTTTATTGAGGAATCTGGTGTCCCTTTACCTTTCAAGCAATTCCTTGTCAGGTTCAATACCCCCAACAATCTGGAATCTTTCAAAGCTTGAAACACTGCACCTATCCTCAATCGAATTAAGAACAATTCCATCAGAAATCGGTTTATTGAGGAATCTGGTGTCCCTTGACCTTTCAAGCAATTCCTTGTCAGGTTCAATACCCCCAACAATTTGGAACCTTTCAAAGCTTGAAACACTGTACCTATCCTCAGTCGAATTAAGAACAATTCCATCAGAAATCGGAGATTATTGAGGAATATGGTGTCCCTTGACCTTTCAAGCAATTCCTTGTCAGGTTCAATGCCTCCAACAATCTGGAGTCTTTCAAAGCTTGCAACATTTTGGCTATCCTCCAATGAATTCAATGGAACAATTCCATTAGAACTTGGTTTAATGAAGAACCTGCGGATCCTAGACCTTTCGAACAACTTCTTTTCAGGTTCAATACCTACTACAATTTGGAATCTTACAGAACTTTTATATTTATCCCTTTCCTCCAACAATCTTACTGGAATGATTCCACCTGAAATTGAAGGCTTGAAATCACTGTCATATCTCAATCTCGAGGAAAACAAATTGACTGGAAAGTTTCCTACAACCATTTCCAATCTCAGTGGCTTGAGAACACTTTTTCTAAGCCATAATGATTTTTCAGGCAACATTGTGTCATTCATTTGCAATGTTAGCTTCCTTTCAAGTCTCTATTTGGATCACAATAGTTTTGAAGGAAAGATTCCACAATGCCTGGGGAACTTGATAAGTGCAGGGTTATTGAGTTTGAACATGAAGAAGAATCGTTTGCATGAAAAAATACCTGCTGAAATATTCAAAGAAGGATGCTCATTGCAGTTACTTGTCTTAAATGGAAATAAATTCAGAGGAACATTACCTCGTACTTTGGTCAGTTGCAAGTATCTGGAGGTACTAGATGTTGGAAGCAACCAAATCAATGACACATTTCCTTTTTGGATGGAAAGTCTTCCAAAACTTCGCGTTATGGTATTGAAGTCTAACAAGTTCCATGGTACAATTCCTACTTCAAAATTTTCTCAGTTGCGAGTTCTAGACGTGTCTGAGAATGATTTCTCAGGTGTTCTATCTACTCAGTACTTGATTCATCTTAAAGCCATGATGAACGAGAAAGAAGACGAGTCAGACAAGAAATTCTCGTACTATCAAGAAGGTTTTGCAGTTGTGGTTAAGGGAATCATCTACGAGTCTGTAAGAATCCTAAGAATCTATTCAACAATGGATCTGTCAAACAACAAATTTCAAGGACAAATTCCAAGTGCTTTAGGAAAGCTCACGTTCCTGCGATCTCTAAATTTATCATATAACAACATCACAGGTGATATTCCAGCATCACTTGAAAATTTGGTTTCACTTGAATCCTTGGACCTTAGCTCAAACCAATTGGTGGGAGAGATTCCTTTCCAATTGGAAAAGTTGTCCTCTTTGGCTGTTCTTAACCTGTCATACAATCATCTTACCGGTGCCATACCTACACAAGGGCATCTTCTCACATTTGATAACAGTTCATACATCGGTAACATAGAACTATGCGGGTCTCCCTTGACAAAGATGTGTCCAAATGACATAAAAGAGCAGCCGAAGCATCAAATGTCACCACAAGAAGATGATGATGATTCCAACACTTTTTATGGATTTACTTGGCAAGCTGTTCTCATGGGGTACGGATGTGGAATGTTGTTTGGTGTGGTTTCTGGATATCTCATCTTTAAATATGAGAAACCTGTATGGTTTATAGAATTTATTGATCGCATCTACAGAATAAGGCATCACTAAGGATTCTTCAGTGCTTACTTGGCCAGGTTTTGGAATTTAAACCTTTCAGCTGCTGAGTTTAACACATGATAGAGACTGTGCAACTCTCAAGACATCAAGAATCCCTTAGCAACTTGCTATTGAATAATCAGTTTTTGTTGTTAAGTACTAAATGTTGCACCTGTCACACTCAAATTAGCAAAATAGTACCTGATCAATGGCACGTTTCACTACATTATCTCAACTTTGGTTTGTTTCCAAATGTTTAAATTCATGAGGAATCTGCAGCAAGAAACAGAGTAGGAAACTAATTGGTAGTGGTAAAGGAATGTGTCATGTTTTTCAGTTATATAGTTGTTGATGTTTATTGGTTTTGGTTAAACCTTCTAACATGCATAGATGGAAATGATTATTCAGCATGAAATTCTTGTATTTGTAAGATATCCATCTCAAAGACTTCTATATATTTGTACTCATATGACATATTAATTTCTATTTCAATATATGAATATCTCAATATAGACGTATCTCTTAAAATCTACAGAACGCATGCAACTAAATCAATATCTCAAAGAATAATGAATAGAAAGACCAACTGGAGGACTGAAAATCTTGTCTGACACAATCTTATAATTAGTATTTTTCCAAAGTGGAACGCTTAGCATGTTTAATCACCAAAAGAAGCTAGCTTACAACTAATAGATTCAAACAAAGAATAGACGGTATTGAAGTTTTGTCCGTCTAAATGATTTATAAAGCTCTTATTTATTACTGCTGTAAAACAAGAGCAAGGAATTAATGGTAATGGAATTGTTGAACTGTTACTTAAGTAGTCGATGAAGTTCCACAATTGTTCTTGATGTCATGCCTTTCCTTCTTGTGGTCAAATTGAAGTGTGTTTTTACACTTATTTGGACCTTTAAAATTAAGCTAATATTGTATGTCATTAGATCTTATTTCTATCAAATTTTTGTTATTTAGGGTTGGAATCGATTATATATGCCCATTTGGCATAAAAAGGAAAGAATTCTTGTCAAATGCACAAAGACTGAGGAACTTTAGGACAATGTTACACAATACAATTAGATGAAGGATTGGAAGTGCAATTTCGGAAGGACATATTTGGAACGAAATTTAAATTGAAAGAACCGAATTTCATCTCTCCCAGCCAATGCGACTGTACAACATCGAATCCCAATTTGGAGTCAGAGATATTTTTCTAACATTAATCCTTATCAAACACATTGCTGAATTCTATTGTTGTTGATCAAAGTGGATCAATACAAGCGGGTTCAGATTCTGGTACAATTTTTGTTAATAATCTTTAAAATAAAATGTGCAGCCATTCTAGTTTAATTCGATTACCACATTGTTTAATTTACAAATTGTGCAGCCAGAAATGCCAAATTCATATTGTTTTTGCTTAAGGGTAAGTTAATTGAAATAAGACGAGGACAATCCTCGTTGAACAACAATCTACCCTTCTAAGATATATGGTCCTTATTTATCTTAATAAATAATATACCCTGATATTGAAACATAAGCATCCCTTGACAACTATGGAACTAGGATTTTCTTGGAGAAGTTAACCAGGCATATGTGCATAATAATTGGAAATAAAAATTTTACTTTCATAAAAATTGCTCGCATAAATTGAGAGGGGGGTGGGAATAGTTCTTTTCACCGATGTCATTGGAATGCACTTTTATAAACCATGATAAAAAAATTATAATATTTATTTAGAAGTGTGATTTTCTGTGGCTTGATATGTACAAGTTTTTGTGTATGAGACTCGAGCTCGAGCAACACTAATCCCAACCTTATAAAGGTCCCTTCACTATCTCCACCTTTGTTTTTTGTTTTGTGTGTGTGGGGGGGGGGTGGGGAACGCACTCAAACAATATCATTTTTGTAGTTTTTAGAAGCAAAAATATCAATCAAATATTCATAAATTAATTCTTCAATCCTTTCTTTTTTAATTATTCAATTATGTTTAAGAAAGAAGAAAAAGGAATGCTAAGGATTGGCAATTGCCCAACACGAAAATTCGCTCTCACTATCCGAACACCCGAGGCACATGCACTTTTGTCTCATGACAAAACCGTCCCAGGAAAGTTGATCTTTGATTTTTAGCATATGGTACACAACCTTTGGAATGTATCATTTTTAGACAAAACCTGTACATGATTCCATAGTCAAAAAGGATAAAACTGTGAAGACAAGTGGTTATTGTACTGCTATTGAAAGATACAAACCCGTGCAGTCGAAGTGGCGGTAATGGTGCGGCCGGGAATGTTGTGATGGGATGGGCAGGGAAGAATGAAATTTGTAATCGAAGAAAATTTAATTCATGATAAATCAAGAATGTGTAGGTCATTTTAGGAAAAATGTTGACCTTTTAGTGATTTCCATCCAAAAAAATGCTTGAAATTCCAGGTTACAAAACTTGAATTTAAATTGTAAGACAAGGAAATGAATTCCTTATTCTTGAAAACTTTGTATAAATGTCAGATGACCAAATTGTTCTTTCTGTACAAAATGGTGAAAATAAAATTTTGCTAACCGTCAACCTGGCTATCTAACTTCAGATAAACAACATTTAAACTTGGAAGGTTGAGACTTTATTAGTTCAGATCTAATAATGATTGAGAAGAAAAATGCAAATGAACCCTAGGATTTAGGACGTATCGCGTAATTTAGCCCAACAACTAAATCAAAAACAAAAACCAAAAATAAAATAGGGTAATTTATATATGACGTCCCATCCTTTCAACCTTTAATAGATTATGTCCTCAACCTTTTATTTTTTGTGTTGTGAGTCATCAACCTTTGAGAAAATCTCTCCTCAAGTCCTCACTTGCACTTCCCATCTATTTAAACCGCTAAATTTTTATAACAGACAATTTTACTGTCAGCAAAGGTTGGCGACCTTTGGTGAAATGACATTCATATCATTCATCTCTTTAAATGAACAAAAAAAATTAAAAATATAAGAAAATAATATAAAAAT
This sequence comes from Nyctanthes arbor-tristis, assembly GCA_963692815.1. Classification (NCBI taxonomy): domain Eukaryota; kingdom Viridiplantae; phylum Streptophyta; class Magnoliopsida; order Lamiales; family Oleaceae; genus Nyctanthes; species Nyctanthes arbor-tristis. Next base: position 5,694 of record CAVNYN010277515.1, read on the forward strand.
TAAAAAACAAACAACCCATCTCACCATTATGAAGGTTGGTCATCTGAAACCCTGATATCATCGACAGCTGCAAGCTCTTGGTGTCCCCGTATCAACAAAGACATAAGCAAATTCACTGAAGAAGTAAAATTAATAGTCATGGATGACTCCTTCATGAGTTAAATACCATTTTGGTAACTCAACTTACCTTTTTATTTCTAAATCATCACTAAATTTCAACTTGTTATTCATTATTCACTGAACTTATAAACATGTTACCGATTAATCATTGAACTTATAAAAGCGCTTCTCATCTATTACAAAGAAGGAACCTATTAGTTAAAGTTAACGGAAGAGATGGCATGGCTTAAGGGTGAAGCGACGTGGCTTAACAACTCCGCCACGTGACAGTGAAATACTTATATAGTCATTGAACTATTTTAATTGCTACTGATTGGTCATTAAACTTAACATAAAGTTGTTAATACATCATTAAATTTTAATGCGTTATTACTTAGTCACTAAACTTACCATTTAAGTTACTAAACCATCATTGAACTTTGATATGTTGCTTGTTAATACCTAGAAAAAAATATAGTCGAGCAAAAAATACTGGTATTTTGTGACATGTGGTTGATATGCAAAAAAAAAAAACAGTAATATTGTAAAAAAAGAACAAAAATTAATATTAATTTGGGAAATGAATCACAATTTATAAACTGATTGACCAAAAAGTACCGGTATTTTGTGACATGTGATTAATATGCAGAAAAACAGTAATATTGTAAAAAAGAAAAAAATTAATATTAGTTTGGGAAATGAATGACAATTTATAAATTGATTGAGCAAAAAATACCGGTATTTTGTGACATGTGATTAATATACAGAAAAAACAGTAATATTGTAAAAAAGAAAAAAATTAATATTAGTTTGGGAAACGAATGACAAGTTATAAATTGATTTTTATAAATCTAGGTATTAACGGGTAGCGTGTCAAAATTCAATGATGGTTTAATAACTTAAATGGTAAGTTTAGTGACTAATTAGTAACACATTAAAGTTTAAAAATAAATTAATAACTTAAAAGTAAGTTCTGTGACCAATCAATAACAACTTAAATAGTTCAATGACCATATACATATTTCACTTGCCACGTGGCGGAACTGTTATGTCACGTCACTTCACCGTTAAGCGACATCATCTCCTCCATTAAATTTAACTAACAGATTCCGTCTTAATGACGGATAGGAAACATTTTTATATAAGGTCAGTAATGAATGGGCAACACATTTATAAGTTCAGTGGGTAATTGGTAACAAATTAAACTTCACCGGTGCATGGTTTAGAAACAAAAGAGTAAGTTGAGTGATCAAAATGATATTTAACTGACTCGTTCATCGCCGTCGATCCATTTCTGGCCAACTAATGGTGGTTCTGGCAGTGGAGGGAGTCTCTAAATTGGCGTCGAACAATGCATTCTCCCTGCTGGAACCATTTTTCTCCTTAACTCTCAACACATTTTGGTGGATAGTGGGCTGATTTTAGAGAGCCCTAATTGGTTCAGAATTAGATACCTCGATTTTCTATTAATTATTATTTGAACATGCAACCAAGCCTTGCGGAAATTGGGCATGGCAGGTCCAATTCTGGTTGAGCAATGAAATAAATTTCTTAAATTTGTTCACCACAACATCAACCATTGCTTCTTAATCTGTATCAGGGATTGAATCGACCAATTTCAAAAATGATTCATGGAAACTTTTCTATGTGTTTGTGTGATTGAAAAATCAGTTTGATAAGTTTCTCCGCACTTTGAAACCTAACTGCCGCTATGCAAGTGCATCTTGGACGTAAACCAAGTTGCGCTTTTGTTATTTCCCGGCGAAAGGTTGCGGATGAGTGAGGGCTTTGCTTTTTAATTTTTGTATTATTTTCCTATATTCTTAATTCTTTTAATTTTAATTTAAAAAAGATAATAATGATATGAAGGTAATTACGCCTAAGGTCCCCAACCTTTTATAATGGTAGCATTGTCCTTTAATTAATAAAATTTAACGGTTTAAATGGATGAAAACTGGGAACTTGGAGAGAGATTTTCTCAAACGTTGAGGACCCACAACACCAATGATAAATGGTGATAATGTAATCTGTTAAACTATGAAAGATTGGGGACGTGAGGTGTAAATTACCCAAAATAAAAAGAAAAAAAAAGGTAAAGAACACACAAGATTTATACAAATCGATCCAAATTAGACTACAACTTAAAAAAAATAAAGAATAGTGAGAAACCTAAATGGTTCGTAAAATTCATTCATGGATTTTATAAAATAAAGTAATTAAGGCTGTAAGGAGCGGATGGAGGCTTGAAAAGGCAAAGGACAACTAACTAAGATCTATTACATGTGGATAAAGGATAAAAACTAACTAGAAAGTCGAAATTCCAAACTTGGCAAAGTTAACATTGAACATCCGCTCCTTACAGCCTTTATTTATTTATTTATTTATTTATTTTTGAAAATAAACAATAACTTTAATTAAATCACAAGTGCCCCAGAGCCGGAGCAAGTAACAAAGGAATACAATCAAGCCAATGATATGAAGCAGACGAAACAAGCGCATTTCAATAAGAATATTTGCACATTGGAGGAAATTGTTGGCAACACTTAGATATGTGGTGGGAACACTAGAGACTTGAGTCCCAAATGCCATATCTACCACGTTAATTCATTTGTCTGAGAAAATTGCAACTTACTACCGATGGACAGATAAATAAATTTTAAAACTTTAAATAAACGGAATAACTATGACGCGTGGCTTGACAATGCAAATAAATGCTTTGCTATATATGTCATGTGTTGTTCATTGATATCTTGATTTAATATATATATATATATATATATATATATATATATGAATGCTTTTCTATGACCATGCAATAATAACAAATTCTCTAAATCTGAAATAATTTTTACGGATGAAGAACTTCAAATGGGAAAGCAAATTCCAGTCAACTCAAGTTCATAATTGGTTTGTAAACCATCCAAATTTAGCGGCTTTGGTACATAATGATGGTGATTATCATCACCAGTAATAAATAGATCTACTCTTTATCTCAGGGAAAGATTTGGCCAACTTGGCACTCTTAATTTATTAGACCTTGTCAGTCTAAACTTTATTTGTCGATTGAGAGGACAAAACTTTGATGGCAATAGTTATATTCAAACCCGTGGAGCCGTAGAAAATTTAATTACCCAATAAATTAAGAGTGTGTTGGTCATTTTAGTGAAAATTTTGACCTTTTAGTGCTTAAACAAAAGGTTTCTATTCAAAAAATGATTCTGATACTAAAATTTCGAGGGTAAGTGACAGACGTGCGAAGAAGTGAAGGCTACAAAACCTGTTCATGAAAACACCAAAATCTTAAGAATGAAGCTGTCATTTTCCATTTATCTTGAGCCAAAAATGCTTGATTTGAACACAAAACATTTCCTCCAACATGGTTTGCACCACGATCTGTGGTTCTCTAAGCCTATGCAGTTTTATTCGAAGTTCAAAAATCTTTAAAGATAATTAGACAAGACAGGATATTTTACATGGCACCATTATTCATCAAAACACACTTAAACTCTGCTTTTTTGTTTATACGGCAAACTAAATTTAACTCCTCCATTGGGGATGACAATAACAAAATAGTGATCATAATGACTGATTGTGAATCCAATTTGTTTGGATTATATTCCGTTACTTGTTTGGCTAAACCGTAACGCAATTTTGTCGATTGGCTAATTTCAATTTTCTTTCACTTTATAATAATAACAAAACAGTTGCATTCTCGACGCCAGGGGTGATAGCCGAGAGGAAGAAGAAGACACTGAGAGAGCGTGATAAACATGCAGGAAAGAAAGCTAACGATAGACCCATGCTATGTTTCGACTTCCATCTTAGGGACAGAGTACTAATAATATCTGACTAACTAAAGTCTCTCATTATACTGTTGGATAAAAAATTCAACATGTGGGGCTACACATGTAATATTAATGTTTAGTTCTATCTTAAGGTGTAGCCAATTAAAAGTGATCAATAAAGTTTTGTAGGGTACTAAAGTGTCATGGAATTAATGTGTAGAGACCGATTTTGTATTTCTAAATTGTTGAAGGGGCCGATTTGGAAATACTATAAAGTTACTTCTATGTATAGGTCATTGTCCCCGATTGAACATAGGGTTTTCCATTTTCTCTGCATCCCCATTAACAGAGAGAATTCATAAGGAACTACGAATCAATTGGAAGATCATAACTTGTCAGATCAAGAAACCAATGGACTCAGGTATGCTTCCGCAATCTTTCATTATGTTCTCTTTGATTCAACATGAGACTTAGAAATCATGTCTAGAGTTTCAAATTTAATTATGGTTTTACATTATTTCACTTCAGTAATTTATTCTACAAGTGGTATCAGAGCCTACATATGATTGAATCATTGAGAGAGATCGGAAGAGCGTCGTGAAGATATTGAAAATTAATTTTGGATTCGAAACAATCTGGAAAGTTCCGGTCATGTCATAATTCTTTTGTTATGCTTAAGGATGTTGTGACTTTGATTCCATATTCACGATTAAGTGCTATAATTTTGGGTAATGTCGTGATTATTTTGTTATTTTTATTGGATTTGGATTTCACGGTTCAGTATGCATGTTTGGTTTTGTTTACTGATAATTAAATATCAATTGATTAATCATTATGGATTCAGTAACATGGGAATCTCAGATTTCTTTTGTACTCTTGATGCATATGCGGTATCTTCTTGTTTGCCATTTGTCTTGTGTGGCAGATGATCCAACGAATTACGAGTATTCATAATTGCATGTTAGTCTTATGAGTAGTAATCTGGATTCACATTCCAAATGGACCAAGTTATGCTATTTAGTTTCCAATGCCATAAATTAATGCGATTAATTGCCATGGGTTCACTTTGTTTTGATTAACCATTGTATGAACCCTTTGATTATTCCAATTCATAGGGGTTTAGGAATTAAATTCCTAGAGAGTTAGAAATTGATTAAGATCATCAATTTAATTTAAATATATGGTTGTCTAATATTTGTAAATATTCTAATTGAAAATTTTCGCATTTCGTCTCCAACCTTTTGCCAATTTTAACAATTCCGTTCCCAACCGTTTTTTTGAAAAATATAGGTCCTCAATCTTTCAGAAATTCACGCAATAGGTCCCTCTTCACATTTTCCGTTAAAACCTTCCGTTAACATGGGGTTATTTTGGAAAATTCATATAATATTTCATAGCAAATTTTAACAATTTCACCCCAACCTTTTTTTCCACCTCCATAGGTCCCCAACTCTGAAAAAATAAGCACAATAGTCCCTCTTCACTTTTTCCATTCAAGTTTCTATTAACTGATCCACGTGCACCACATGTGAGGGTTTGGTTTAGGGGTATTTTCAGCTATTCCTGATATTTGATACGATCCAAATTTTTAAAACAATCAAACGAACAAACCCAGACTTCACGTTTAATTTAGTTTAAGAGTATTTCTGACTATTTCTTTGGTGTATAATTAGTAGATATTTTCCTTTTATATTATATTCTTATGTTTAAATATCCAGACTACATGATGGTAGGGATGACAATAGGTCGGGCTTGGGGCGGAGCCCCAACTCGCAAAACATTCCCCCTCCCGCGCCTCGCCCAGCCGCCAAAATTCGGGCCGGATCGGGTTGGGGTTTTTGCCCTGTTTACTGACCATTTAGACTTATCTATATATTTTTTTCATATATTTTTTATTTTTTATGTATTTTTTATATTTTCCTTTATTTTTTAATTTTTTCAATTTAAACAGGGCGGGGCAGTTCAAGTCCACCATGACTCGCCCCGCATCGTGACCTGGTTTACCCCTAAATGACCCACCTAGCCAACCCGATAGGTGGAAAAAATTTGCCCCATTCGGATCTCGACCTCATGGGCTCTCGCTCGGGTCGATTTAAATTGTCACCCCAGGTGGTATCCAACTTTGTCTTGGATACTATCATAATTATGAATCCAAGTCAAATTTGGATACCACTTTGTCGATTACATAATATGGATATTTAAACACATAAGAATACAATATAAAAGGTAAACATCTATTAATTATACACTAAACGAAAGTCTTGCCAAATATTAGGCATAACCGAAGAGACTTTTAAACCAAACTAAACGTGAAACCTGAGTTTGATCATTTAATTGTTTTAAAGTTTAGATTGTATCAAATATTAGAAATAACTAGAAATACCCGTAAACTAAATTCTCAGATGTGGTGTACGTGGATCAGTTAACAAAAATTTGGATGGAAAAAGTGAAGATGGACCTATTGTGCTTATTTTTTCAAAGGCTGGGGACCTATGGTGGTGAAAAAATGTTGGGGATGAAATTGTTAAAATAGGCAAAGGTTGGGATAATATTACAAGAATTCCAAAAATACCCCATGTTAACGGAAGGTTTTAACGGAAAATGTGAAGAGGGACCTATTTTGTGAATTTCTGAAAGGTTGGGGGGACCTATATGCTTCAAAACAAAGGTTGGGGACAAAATTATTAAAATTGGCAAATGTTGGGGACGAAATGCGAAAATTTCCCTATTCTAATTGACACAACAAGTCACCAAAGTGACCTCTTTTGTGAAGATTAGTTTATTGAAGATATTAGATGTGTGTGTGTCTATTTATGCGGGTATTAGTCAGCCCAAAGGAAGTCTAATATTTGACCGAATTTCATGCACACCTTTGGTGGTAAATGTGTGACAATTATTTGGTTTCCATGTGGATATAAGTCAATCCGAAGAGGGAGCTTATTATTTGATAGGACTTATTGTCAATGTTTGATCGCCGCTACAAGAATACCACTGTACATTTAATATTACTGTCCAAAGACTTGATATTAATATTGTACCCGATATCTTGGATGGGGTTGACCATTATTTTAATTATATTGATTATTAATTACAGATATTCATGTGAGTATGAAAGTTCATTGGTTATTTTTTTTTCTCTTTACAGTTAACGTGACTGCTACTACAATATCTGCCAATTTAAATTCAATCCCAATGTTAAATGGTACAAAATTTAAGGAATGGAAAGGGAACATATTGATTGTTCTTGGCTGCATGGATCTAGACCTTGCGCTCAGGATTGAGGAACCCGCTTCTCTGACAGATGCAAGTTCACCTAATGACAGGAGGAACTTTGAGAAGTGGGATGGCTCAAACCGCATGATTCTCATAATCATTAAGTGCGGCATTCCAGAAGGTTTTAGGGGTGCTATATCTGAAGAGATGAATAATGCTAAGGATTTCCTTGTCGAAATTGAAAAGCATTTCGCAAAAAACGATAAGGCTAAAACAAGTACGCTTTTGCAAAACTCGATTTCAATGAAGTATAAAGGCAACAGAAACATAAAGGAGCACATTATGGAGATGTCTCATCGCGCTTCAAAACTTAAGGCACTAAAACTCGAGATGTCTGATGACATGCTCCTACATTTGACATTAATATCACTTCCTCTAAAATTCAGCCAATTTAAGGTCAGTTATAACTACCAGAAAGAGAAATGGACTCTTAATGAGCTCATTTCACATTGTGTGCAAGAGGAAGAAAGGTTGAAGCAAGATAAGACTGAAATGGCTCATGTAACTAGCACTTCTACGGGCAAAGGCAAGAAAAGGGCAAAGGAGGATAAAGCTTCTACTAAAGGTCCACCGCAAAATAAATAACGGCAGGATAATGAAGGTTGTTTCTTTTGCAAACAGTTTGGACATGTAAAGAAGTAATGTACCGAATATCACGCTTGGCGTGCAAAGAAAGGTACAATTCTTACTTTGGTCTACTATGAGGTTAATTTAGTTTCAGTACCTGGAAACACTTGGTGGTTAGACTTTAGTGCTACTACTCATATAAGTGTTTCAATGCCGGATTGCCTGAGCTATCGAAAGCCAAATGATGGTGAAAGATACATCTATGTCGGTGATGGTGAATCAGTAGTGGTTGAAGCGATAGGCACATTTAGTTTATTGCTACGAGCTGGTTATTATTTGGATTTGAAAGACACTTTTGTTGCTAAAAGACAGAATTTGATTTCTATTCTGAAATCGGACAAATCTGGATATTATTGTTCTTTTGGAAATAGTCAGTTTAGTCTTTTATTAAATTCAAATACTATGGGTATTGGTTTATTATCTTCATACGATAACCTATATTTGCTTGATATGGTTACATCTTATCATAAAACCTTGCATGTTGAATCACGTGGTACTAAACAATCACGTGGTACTAAACGTAAGTTAAATAAAGAAAATTCGGCATCATTATGGCACAAGCGTTTAGGTCATATCTCAAAAGCAAGAATTGAGAGACTTGTGTCTGATGATTTTTTGGATTCTCTTGATTTTACAGATTTAAATATTTGTATCAATTGTATCAAGGGAAAACAGACTAAAACTAAGAGATTAGGTGCCAACAGACGTCTTACAATTGATTCATACAGATATTTATGGACCATTCCCTATAGCTTCTTGGAATGGTCAACAATATTTTATATCATTCATAGAAGATTACTCACGTTATGCGTACCTATATCTCATTTATGAAACATCTCAGTCGTTGGATGTGTTCCAGGCTTTTAAAGCTAAGGTTGAGAATCAACTCAACAAAAGGATTAAGACTGATAGATCTAACCGTGGGGGGTGAGTACTATGGCAGTTATGATGGTTCCGGTGAACAACGTCCAGGGCCATTTGCTAAATTCCTAGAAGAGTACGGAATCGTCCCGCAGTACACCATGCCAGGATCTCCTAGCATGAATGGTGTGACTGAGAGACGAAATAGAACTCTAAAAGACATGGTAAGGAGTATGATTAGTCATTCTACCTTACCAGAATCAGTCTAGGAAGAAGCATTAAAGACAACAACTTACATTTTTAATAGAGTACCAGCTAAAGCAACTGTCAAAACACTTTATTAGCTTTGGACAGGCAAAAAGCCTAGTTTGAAGCATTTTCACATTTGGGGATGTCCAACTGAGGCTAGGCCTTATAGGCCACATGAAAATAAATTGGACTCTAAAACAGTAAGCAGTTACTTTATTGGTTATGTGGAGTGATCTAGAGGGTATAAGTTTATGATCCCACACAGCGGTTAATTTTTGAGACGGGAACTGCAACATTTTTTGTGGATGTTGAGTTATGGGGGATAAATAAGGTTAGAGACATTGTCTTTGAGGAGGAATCCACTTTGATTTCTATTATTGCTTTTGATGATGTACAGGCTTTCATACCTGTCAATAATCAAGAAGTGAGTCAGGATCCTCAACAAGACAGTGTTGAACAACCTCTCATTCAGAATGAGACTTCTATTCCAATAGAACAAACTCAACAACCTTAAGAACTAAGGAGATCCACAAGAAAAAGGAGAAGTGATATTTCAGATAATTACATAGTATTTCTTCTAGAACATGAGGAACATAATGGAATGATGGAAGATGATCCATTCAATTTTCATCAGGCCATGCAGGTTTCTAATTCTCAAAAGTGGATAGATGTCATGAATGAGGAGTACAAGTCTATGCAAAACAATAAAGTTTGGAGTCTTGCCCCATTACTAGAAGGTGCAAAACCCATCAGTTGTAAATGGATATTTAAAACCAAAAGGGATTCGAAAGGTAAAGTGGAAAGATATAAGGCTCGTCTTGTAGCTAAAGGCTATTACTCAAAAAGAAGGCATCTGATTTCAAAGAGACTTTCTCTCATGTTTATACGAAAGACTCTTTCAGGATAATTATGGCTCTTTTTGCACATTTTGACCTTGGATGTAAAGACAACGTTTTTTAATGGTGACATTGAGGAAATGATTTATATGGAGCAACCAGAAAACTTTGTGTCCGGAGACTCAAAGAAAATGGTCTACAAACTAAAGAAATCCATCTATGGGCTCAAGCAAGCTTCCCATCAGTGGTACCACAAATTTTATCAAGTAATTATCTCGTTTCGTTTTGAGGTAAATCCAGTTGATGATTGTGTGTATCACAAGTTCAGTGGGAGCAAGCATATTTTTCTGGTTTTATATGTTGATGACATATTGCTTGAGACTAACGATATAGGCATACTATAAGAAACCAAGAGATTTCTATCGAAAAATTTTGAGATAAAAGATCTTGGTGACGCCACTTTTGTATTAGGGATTCAGATACAACGAGATTGTTCTCGAGGTATCCTTGGATTGTCACAAAAGAGCTATATCGATAAGGTACTTAAAAGGTTTGGCATGCAAAATAGTAAACCAATTGATACCCTAATCACTTATGTTGAAATGTTCAGTCTCCAGCAGTGCCCTAAGAATATTTTGAGCTTAAGGAAATGTAGAAAGCTCCATATGCATCAGATATCGGGAGTCTTATATATGCTCAAGTTTGTACACGTCTAGATATAGCATTCATTGTTGGAGTGCTAGGCAGATATTTAAGGGTATGGATCATTGGGGAGCAGTCAAACGGGTTATGAGGTACTTGAAGAGAACAAAAGATTATATGCTCACATACAGGAGATTCGATCAGCCGGAGATCATGGGGTATTCTGACTCTGATTTCGCTGGATGCCAAGACAGTAGAAGATCCACTTCAGGCTACATTTATCTATTGGCTGGGAGAGCTATTTCTTGGAAGACAGTAGAATTTGTGGCGAGTTATAAGGCATTCAATCAAGGAATATGGCTATGGAATTTTGCCACTGGGCTGCGCATTCTAAATTGTGTTGAAAGACCACTTAAGTTATATTGTGACAATAAATCAACAGTGTTATATTCCAATAAAAATAGAAGCTCATCTAAGTCAAAACATAGTGACATAAAGTTTCTAGTTATAAAAGAAAGAGTACAGAGTGGATAGATTTCCATAGAGCGTGTTGGAACAAACTCCAAGATTGAGGATCCGCTTACTAAGGGTATATCACCCAAGGTCTTTCATGTGTACATTGCTTATATGGGTGTTGTATTGTTTTAGTGGGAGTTTAATGTTGCTTTATATTTTGCTTTAGACATACGTATGTATTCAGATATTTTTCTGTAGAAAAATAAAGTATTCAGTTACCACTCTATTACATTGTCTTCAGTATTAATCTCACTAAGGAATAAGGTAGGACTAGCTGGAAATAGACATGATTAGATCACATTGCATGCAATTTCCATGCTACGCATCCATGATTGCTCTATGTCATTTGGTTATATTGGTATATGTGACCATTGATGGGTTTAGTCATGTTTTAGATCGTGACAAAGATTGCTTTGATCATATATCAGTATGATCAATGGACAAGATTGTTTGGAAATACCCTAATTGTGATAGCTAGTTTTTGGAATTCATAAGATTAAGCACATTTATTGAATTACATATGTGGCCCAATGGGAAGATCGGAAGAGCATGTTGGATAAAAAATTCAACATGTAGGGTCACACATATAATATTAATGTGCAGTTCTATCTTAAGGTGTAGCCAATTAAAAATGATCAATAAAGTTTTGTGGCTACTGGGTATTAAAGTGTTATAGAATTAATTAATGTAGACTGATTTTGTATTTCTAAATTGTTGAAGGGGCTGATTTGGAAATACTATAAAGTTACGACTACATATAGGTCATGGTTTCCGATTGAAGTTAGGGTTTTCCATTTTCTCTGCATCCCAATCAACAGAGAGAATTCATAAGGAACTACGAATCAATTGAAAGATCATAAATTTTTTTTCAATCAAAGCGCCAATTAAGCTGTAGCTTTTTTTTAGGTGTCCGCCTTACCTAGCTAATGGGGGTTTGGAATCCCCCTACCATTTTTATTATTATTTCAAAAAATAGTACAACTCAGGTGGGGGACATAAAAGGTGACCTCCAACTGAATGTACAATAAATTAAAACAGTAAATAAGGAGGTACTACCTCCCTAACACTAGAATCAGTAAGAGTAAAAAATAAAACAATAGATAGAGTAATCGTACACATAACTCAAAAACTAAAGAATTAAGCTAAACTATATACCTCTAACCGAAGGAAAACCATGACGGTCCATCTGTAGAAGTCCATAGGCCGCTAAAGGTAGATCATGAATCCTACACTCTGTGTATCTCTATTTGGTCCAGTAGTCAGAAGCAAGAGCATCCACAACATGGTTGCCATCGCAGAAAATATGCGAGACTCTATCTCTGTCAAAGTGTACCTGCTGTCAAATGCGCCGAATAATAATCTGAAGGTTCCAAGGACTGCCTCTGTGAAGAATGCAATGGATAGCGACCGCAGAATCAACCTCTACCCATAAATCTGAGATACCAAGCGACCTGAGCAATAAAACACAATCGAGGATAGCGTAAAGCTCAGCCACCAAAATCATACAATCCCCGTAATCAGTAGAAAATTCACAAACACAGCGCCCCTTGGAGTCTCGGATAATATTCTCTCCACCATCTCTCCCATTACTAACACATCCATCTGTGTTCACTTTGTGAAATCCCACAGATGGTCTCTACCAATAAACCAAATCATTTAGGAAATAAATGAGCTAATAGCCCAATGAGTGGTAGTTTGGAAATAATCATGCTTTGGAAACTTAAAACATTTTCATGAATCTCAAGTATGTTCATCGAAAATTTAAACTATATATACACACACATCATTTAGAATCTTAAATCTCAAAATTCTGAATACTATGATAGTCATAGACATTATCTGAAGACTACACTTATCATGAAAATAAACAATATACTCAAATCATTCCGAAAACTATCTGGTATGAAAAATTCATCATAAAAGAGATCGGAAGAGCGTCGCAGAATCACATCAAGACGTACCCTAAGTCATCTGATCATCAATCTCAACAAACTGGACCACTCATGTGGTCATAATCATCATACTCTCCATAAATCTAGTCATACGCGCGCAGATAATGTTGATACTACACCCTAAACCACGGGACATCGTGCCTCACCGTAGACCAAAGTGCGACTCACATCCCATACGGGGGCTAGCCACATTGACGAATGAGAGTGAAATACTATTCTAGGGTACAAATCTAATGATTTTGGTGCTTCTTTCAAATGCTATTCACACTTTCATTCAAAAGCGTACACTTGAAATTCACACTTAACCTTTCAAATAACTGAGCATTTTATGAGAAACTATGTGGCTTTTATAGAATTTCATAAAACCTACAAGGATTTGAAAGATTCAAGCTGGAAAAGCATCCGATCTTGTTTTTTCAAAGTAGAAAGTAATTCCACTCACAAAGCTATTAGCACAAACGATCTAGCTCAGCTTGTAGGCAGCTCCTACCTCTTCACTACTTCCTGTTAAACATGAAATCATCTAATTTAGATACTACTTAGTGAAGTAATCCAAGTCAAGTTCTATATGCAGAATAGGATAGCTAATCTCTTATATGTTTAAGTCTTGCTTAATGTATACCGATACTTCATACTCCTTTGCACTAGGAAAAACCTCATTTCTTGCTCAACTGATTCCCATCCTCAAGCTTATCTTTGCACCACTTATTCCAAGTCAACCTACTATGTTCCATCACAAGAGGTGGAAGAAGTCATGGTGATACAAAACCATTTGCCTTCGCTAACTCAGTACACAATTCCATGTCAAAATCTAGCCACTTCATTTTCTGCTTTTCTAAGACTGAGTGACAACTTATATTTTTCCATGGCATCATTTTATCATCCTTCAATAGTTCTTAGGATCGATTTATGTTCTTGTTTGTTTGCCCTTAAAACAAACTCAAGAATTAACTGTAAATAACTCAAAGGAAAAAAGAGATTGTAATCAATCTTCAACTTAGTTCTCTGCCTCTATACTAATATTCCACCATCTTTCCGAATTTTATATGACCTTTGTCACACTTTTGCCGCTGGACTTGAAGGAAAATCAGATTACTACAGCTCCTTTGTTACCTCTCATACCTTGAAGACTATATCCTGTCTTCTTACTTTAACTACTTCCCTTCTTGCCAAATTTCTAAGTTCAATACTTAGTTATAATTGATAGGAACTCAAACGATAGATAAGAACATTTTTACCTTGTGCAGTAACTCAAGTTAGAGAACAAGAGTTTTGCTTCTGTTGCTTCTTTTTCCCTTCTTTCTTTCCTCTGATTTTTGGTTTTGTTGCTGTTTTTCTTCTGAGACGTAATTTATCTCCTGTTTTAATGGCTGAATTTGGAAGAAATTTAAGTTAATACAACTCATCGACTTTACCTTGCTTCTTGAGAAGTTATTCCTCTTCACGAGCTGCTGGATTGAAAGCTAAGTTGCTGATTTCCTTCCAATTCCTCACTTAAACTTGAGAATTAAGTTGCTGGATTGTCTCCCAATACTCCCCTGTTTTTATGTCCTATCCTTAGCTGCACGACCTCTCTCTCTCTCTTATTTCCGAAAATAATCCATAGCATAACTAAAACAGAACCCTAACTACCTAGCTACTGCTGGAATTTGGACCAAAACATATTTCTTCTTACCTTTCTTTCTTACTTTTCCTTGGCTGCTCCTCACGTTTCTGCTGCCCTTTCTATTCTTTTTCTTTGCTATTTTCTCTTTTGTCCGAGTGGCTCTACTGCCAATGGAACTTTGCTGAAAGTCTTTAAGTGTGAACATATGTTTGTGAAGTCTAAGGTTAGTACCACCCGCCAACTTTATCCTTAGCTGATTTCCTTTTCGTTTGTTTATTTTATTTGCTCACTTCTTTTGTTTTATCACTTTTTCCTTAACCTTGAAGACTTTGCATGCTTGACCTTGACTAACGTATCTCCATATTGCTGATTTCATTTTCCCTTTTCTTTTTCTTTCTTTACGTTATTTTACTTTTTACTTCTTTTAAATTCCTTTAGTTATTAGTTGTTAAACCTCTACTCTAAACTAATATCTAACTTTAAGTAACTATTTATATTGTCTTGATTAATGTCAGTGGAAATCAATGAGTCGACCTGGAATCACATTTGCTCAGTAAAAATTGAGCCCAAAGAGACTCCTGGGACCGAAACCTCCACCAAAGCTTTAAGGACAAAGCATCAACAATATCTTGTAATCTCCTCAAGCCCAGTCCCCCTTCCCCTTCCTCACATAGCTCCTTCCACCATTTCCAATGCATACGGTGGCTCTAATCCTGTGAGTTCCACAAAAATTTAGCAAAACAACTCTCCAACCACTTCAACACAGCCTTAGGAGACTGTAAAATCTAAAATAGGTGAAGCGACATAGAATATAAAACAAAATGAAGGAGAGCAATCTTGGCGCCTCGAGATAACAGTCTGCTCGCCCATCTAGAAGTCGTACTACAGACCTTCTGTATCAAATCGCTGCCAAGGTAGGTGATAGGAAGTGAACCATGCTGAAACTCAGTCCACTGCTCAATCCGATGAATCTGTGTCGGAGATGTCCGCCTCAGCAGAATCAAAGCACTCTTGTCCTATTCACCAACTGGCCATAGACACCCTCATAGTGCTCAATACACCACATAAGATGCTTAATACTCCTCTTCTGGACATTGGTGAATACAATAACATCATCAGCGAAGGCAAGATGTGAAACTATATCAGAATCCCCATGCCTATACTACATACTACTGTATTGTTGAAACTGATGGCTAAGCAAGTGTGAAAAATAATCAGCAGCAATAACAAATAAGGCATGAGAGATCGGATCACCCTGACGAAGCCCCCTCGAGGATGGGAAGAAGCCAGCCAACTGACCATTGACCAAAATAGAAAACCTGCACTCAAAAATACACCGTCTGATCTTGTCAACCCAAAGTCGATCAAAACCAAACTGCTTCATAACTGAGATCAAGAACCCCCAATCCATCCTATCATAGGCCTTTGCTACATCCAGTTTGAGAATAACGTTGCCACTCCTGGCCCCATATATCAAGTGTATGGACCATCTTCTGGGCCAAGAGCACGTTATTCCCAATAAGGCATCCTTGGAAGAAACCACTCTGCTGAGGAGAAATGACAAGTGGGAGAAGCTTACTAAGCCTCATGTTCAACAGCTTCGTAATGATCTTGTTGAACACAGTACACAAACTGATAGGCCTGAACTTAGGCCAACTACACGTACCTTCCCTCTTAGGGAGAAGAACAACAGAATTAGCATCAAAACCCCTAGGGAGGTATCCCCTGTCAAAGAAATCAACAACCTGAAAAACATCCTTGGAAAATAACATCCCAACACTACTAATGAAACAAGGAGGTAAATCCATCAAGCCTGGCCACACTATCACCATCAATACTAAAAACAGCCTCTCTGACCTCATTAAGAGTAGGAATACGGTTTAGCCGGAAATTATCCTCTACAATGACTAAGGAATGGATAATACTAGGCTGAAGCTGTTGCATCGGCTCACCAGGAGAAGTCAACAAAGCCTGAAAAAAATCAACAGTAGAACTCTGAATGGCCGACTGATCAGACAAAATAGAGATCGGAAGAGCACACGTCTGGTCCCAATGTAATGAATATCAGATCTAAGATGCCGCCCCTGGAGCATAGAGTGGAAATATCTGGTATTATGATCACCTTCAACTAACCATCTAACCCTGGATTTTTATCTCCAAAAAGCCCTCCTCAATAGCCAAAGTACTGTTCAGGTCAGCCTGAACCCTGTGCAACTACTTACGGTGGAACTATGTAGGGTTAGAGTAAAAAACCCTCTCAGCCTGATCAAGTAACAACTTCGCCTCCCTGACCCTCAGAAATATATCACCAAACACATACCTATTCCACCAGCTCAGCCCCTACTTCAGTCTTAAAAGCTTCTCCCATAAAGCAGCCATACCCGTAAGATGGGTGGGTAATGACCACTTTTGAGAGACAAACGACAGAAAATCATGATGTCTGGTCCAAACATTCAAAAATCTAAAAGGCCGTGGCCCAGATTGACTAGCCAATAATTACTGAATAAACAAAGGAGCATGATCAGAACAGTGCCTATTCAAGTGTCTAACAATAAACCGAGAAAAGAAAGATGCAGCATTTGGATTCAACAATACCCTATCCAAACGTTTACACACCCTATTAGTCAATACCCTATTATTCGACCAAGTGAATGGC
>CAVNYN010277524.1:0-14436 GCA_963692815.1 Nyctanthes arbor-tristis
ACCCCATGGGCACGGATGCTGATTTATGCAAAGAAAAGATAGAAAAGTTGGTAAGGTGCCTTGCCCAAGAAGAGATGTATTGGCGACAAAGATCTAAGAAGATCTAGCTTCAAGAAGGAGATGCCAATACAAAATATTTCCACGCGGCAGCCTCGATTCAAAAGAAGAGAAATCACATCCAAAAATTGCAAGATAAGGCAGGAAACATGCATGAAGATTTAGATACAATCTGCTTGGTAGATAAAGAGTATTTTGAGAATCAGATCTTTAGTGATGTTGAGGTTCGACCAGATGAAGTGCTTGATAATGTTATTAGCCGAGTTAGTGTGTAGGATAATGAAATGTTGATGGCCCCTTTTCAACTAGATGAATTCGAGAATGTGCTTAAACAAATGCATCTAGATAAATCTCTAGGACCGGACGGTCTAAATGCCATGTTCTACCAAAAGGCTTGGTCGATCATTGGGGAACAAGTTGTTCAGAATTGCATTTCTTGGATGTCAAGTAAGATGTTTCCTCCCTTTTTAAACAATGCTATGATTGGTTTAATCCTAAAGGTGGAGTGCCTAATTAGCATGAAAGATTTTAGGCTTATATCTTTGTGTAATGTACTCTATAAGATAATTGCAAAGGTCTAAGCTAACAGGTTGCGTAGACTCCTACACCACATGATTTCTGATTGTCAGTCAGCTTTTGTTCTGGGGCGAGCCATCATTGATAATTTGGTCATCGCATATGAAGTATACCATTATATGAAGAGAAAGAAGAAGGGCAAGAAGGGGGCTGTGGCCTTAAAGGTGGATATTAGTAAAGCGTATGACAGGGTGAATTGGAAATTCTTGCGTAACATGATGCTCAAATTGGGCTTTTCGGTGGAATGGATGGATCTTATTATGCTATGTGTTATGTTTGTGAATTATTCAATCAATGTCAATGGCAGAGAAGTAGGGCCCATTGCTCCTCAGCGCAGATTAAGGCAAGGGGATCCTCTATCCCCATACTTTTTTATTTTGTGTGTTGAAGCTCTTACTTCTATGATCAGCAGGGCGGAAGCTAGAAGGAAACTACAGGTAGCAAAGTGGCTAGAATAGCACCTAGTATATCACATCTGATGTTAGCTGATGACGGTATTTTTTTTAAGAGCAAATGAAGAGGAGAGCAAATAAGGCCGCTTCAGGACAAACAGTAAACTTTGAGAAGTCAGGAATCTCTTTTAGCTTGAATATGCATAATAATGTGAAGCTGAGGATTTCTACTTTATTGGGTGTATGGGCACCACTAAGCACAGAGAAGTATCTTGGATTACCGACTACTGTGGGAAGAAAGAGAAAGGAAGTTTTCAATGCCCTATGGGATAGATTCTAGAAGAAAGTGCAAGGATGGCGAGGAAATATTCTGTCAACAGCAAGCAGAACTATCTTAATCAAAATAGTAGCGCAAGCGATCCCAACATACAGTATGTCCATCTGTCTACTTTCGAGTACTTTGTGCGATGAATTTGAACGGCTAATGAATTCTTTTTGGTGGGGGAAGAGGTCTGAAAACAAAAAGGGACTCAACTAGTTGCGGTGGGAATGATTATGTGTCAGACAAGAGTTCGGAGGCATAGGCTTCAGAAATCTTCACGCTTTCAACTTGGCTATGCTGGGGAAGCAAGAGTGAAAATTAATTTCAGAACTAGATGCACTTATGAGCCAAGTTTTGAGGGCTTGCTATTACCCTCGGGGGATTTTCTTACGTCAAGGATTGAATTCAATCCAAGCTACACCTGGAGAAGTATTTGGAGCTCAAGACAGTTATTGTCAAAGGGAAGTAGGTGGAGGGTGGGAGATGGAAATAATATACAAGTATGGGATGACCCTCGGCTGAAAAATAACAACTCCTTCATATTGGAAACAGAAGTAGACCCGGACTTAGAAAATCTCAAAGTGGGCAGCCTTATGAAGCCGGGGAGTAGAGAGTGGGATGAGGATCTTGTGAATGCACTGTTTTCCGAAAGAGATGCTGAACATATTATTAGTATCCCACTTAGCACTTACCCCCAACCAGACAAAATGATTTGGCATCACAGTTTTAACAGATCATATTTGGTAAAGTCCGGATATCGGGTGATCATGGAAACTAATGATAATTTTTTGGCGTTAAATGAACAAGGGCTATGGCAACCAATTTGGAAGATGAATATACCACCCAAGATGCGACACTTTATTTAGAGGGTGTGTCGTGATTGCTTCCCAACGAGAGAGAAGCAGTTGGATAGAGGTGTTCAAGTACCACTCGAATGTGTACTTTGCGAGCAAAAAAAGGAATCTATTTCACACATCTTGATAGAATGTCCATTTGCTAGAGAATGTTGGGGAGTCTCAGGGTTATGGCCCCCAACTAGAATTTTGGCTTTCTTATGCTGTAGAAAATAAGGATGCCAGAGAAGTGGAGAAAATCAGTGCCATTATTTGGGCAAGTTGGAAGTAGAGAAATCCCAAACTGTAGAGAGGTAAGTGCCATTCACCTTTACAAACTACTCAAATTGGCCTACATGTTATTCAAGAGTAGCAAGATGTGAGAAGACAAGGCAATCCAGTGAGGCAGCCGAGAGTCAAGCAGAAGTGGTAAAAACCAGATGGCAAATACATAAAATGCAATGTCGATGCAGCGGTCTATGGGGAGAGCAATGGCGTTGGATTTGGCATGATCCTAAGATAGCAAAAATAAATATTTTGTTAATATTATTAAAAATTCTGGAAAACATCATTATGCACAACATTCATCGTTTCATTAATTGGTTTCTTATTCTTAATTCCTTATCACATAAAAGTTGTTGACGTCAAATTTCGACCTTGACTCGACAAACGAAATTTTTTTACGCAGGAAATTTATATTTGAATTTGCTCCAATAATAAATGTTGAAGTTAAGAGAATATGTATATTTATGAGAGGGAGCCCAGAGGGAGTAAATGAAAGAAAGACAAGAATTGCGAAAGTAAGATAGAGGAATCCTGTCTCTGGCATTTTTTTCTCTATTTATAGTATGTATTTGTATGATTGCAATGATTACAAGCATTTAATGCCAGCCAAAGAGGATGCGTGTGAGTCTGATCAACTGGAGTTATGCTATGACTTTTTGACTAACTGCTGTCTAAATACTGTATGGGAAAGGCAATCATCGCCTTTAAAATAAATGCAGAAGTCAGACGTAAGTGATAAGGCTTGCACATGGGTTTGCAAGTTGTTGTCCAACTGGTGCTTTCCAGGATGAGCGAGAAACGACCTCATGAGCTTGGCGACTTGGCGAGTTGAATGATAAGGGCCTGAAATTAGTTGGCGACTACCAAGTCATTAGGTTGTTGGCTCCTGCCAGAACTTTAGCTCGTTGAGTACAATAGGGCACGTGGGGCCCACTATCAAATAATGTTAACCTATTTGGCTTGATGACCTAACAATCACAAAAATATTTTTAAATCGGTATGATTCATAACTCTAGACGTTACTACGTAGAACTACCTATGATTGAATATTGACTTTTTAAGGACTACTGGAAAAGAGGTTAACCTTAACTCTTATTATTCGTCATAACGAACAATTAAAGTCTATAAATTAACCTTAACTCTTATTAGTAGTTATAATAATCTAAAACAAGCTCAACGTGTCTTGAAATTACTTCCTCTATAGATGACTTTTGATATTGTAGGGGATATTTGGTGATAACCTTTCCAATAAAGTCTATAAAGACAAAATAAAAAAAAGTAATTAGAAACACATAGCTTACGCGGTACGAATTATGCTCTAATGGTCAAAATGCTTGTGTTTCGGGTCAAAGGTATCGGGTTCGAACCACACATGTCCTCCCCGAATTTCCCTCCCTCCCATATATCACCCTCGTATAAAAAAAAATAAAATAAAATAAAGCTTACATATACATAATTCATTTGCATTGAAAAAAATGAAAATTACACGATCATAGCAAATAGACCAAGGGCACCAGAAGAAGATATATTCTAAATTTCCGAAACTATTTTAAAATTAAAATCAAACAAATGATGGGAATGATCTATCACCCACTGTAATTATATGTTAGTGATTGCCAAAACTCAAAGACAGTAAACGTGAGAAGTTATTCCAAATTTGAGATGTAGCAAACCATGTTTTCCTTAATTTGTTTGTTAAACTTTGAAATATGATGGGGATTAACTGTCACCTGAATTCTATCTCCCTCTAACAAAGGAATAATAGTGATTATATTAAAATCATATAATTATGTGCAGAAGAAGAAATTATGAGACATAAATTTCAAAAAGTAGTCTCGAGATCGACAAGTAGCATTTCCAAAATTCGAGCGAATTTTTCATCAACTTTTATTGGAACATTATACTTTCTAGCAACTTGAACTTTAATAATCTAATTCGACTTGCTCCGTGACAACGATTTTAGCTTGTGAAGCCATTGCAGACCAATATGTTTTATAAAAGACAAAATTAACTACAAAAGAATGAATTTCAGATTTTAAATTGTAATTATATATAGACAACAACTCTTTGCAGTGGACGGTTAATTTAACCAATACTAAAACGATTAAAGGAAAATAAAGTTAAAAAAAAAGAGAAATGAAAAAAAAAAGATTCAAGTTGTGGTATATAAATAACAATGATGGGTTAAAAAAGATAATAAGGGGTTATCAATAGTGGGTGGTTACGTATATTAGTTGGACAGTTTTAGCAATACATGTTTTGGAAAAAATAATTTCGTAAAACTTATCAATATACGTCCGTAAAACTTGTCAATATATGGGAAATTAAAGTAAAAAAATAAGGAAAAAAATTCTCTCAAAGAGGAATTTGGAAACAAATTGAACCTTTTTCTATTGAAGATTCAATTTTACTTCTACGTTTATTAATATATAGATTTTGATGAATTCAAAAAATTGGTTATAGTTTTTATATTATGGTTAAATTTGTAAATAACGTGTCCTTTTTTAATATCAAATTTTAGATTAATGTTAAATGACCAAATTGTGCTTCGTTTGTTGAATAAAAATGTGAAACTTAAAGACTAGTGGTCAAACTAACGAAAGTATAATTTTGGACAATTGACGCATTTTTTTAAAAGTTGGAACCCTACTCCTCCAAACCTAAAGATTTGAGAAAAATAAACCCAGACTTAGGGGACCTTTCACGTAACTACCCTTTCTTATCTAACATCCACTAGAATTTAAGTATGTTATTATAATAATAATCGGTTGCATTTTTATTTTTATTTTATTTTGAAAGCAGGAAAATCGAAAATAAAATGAGGAGGGTGAACTAGCCACTCTTGAGAGTCTGACATTGAACTAATGGTTCTAGCTAAACTATGAGTAGTCTGGTTCGTAGATATTATAATGCAAGTAAACAACACATTATTCGTGTTGGAACTAGATACTTTGCAATCCTCCACAATGAGACCAAAATAAGACATATCTACAGAAGAGTTGTTCAAGGCGGAGAAGACTACATTGGCATCCATCAATGACAATATTATTCAACCTCTTTTGCTTCACCCAAACCCCCAATGTTTTCGCAGTCTTACCGTAAAAAAACCTTTACAAAGCACTGTTTTCACACTTAGAAACAAAGCTTCATCATCCCTCATAACCATCCCAAAAGAACTACGATTTTAGGAGGAACTCTCAAATATCACAATAACTTCTAGATGCTATCAGCTGGAGGAGGTTCATGAGCAATAAAAATTGAGTAATTACATTGTAGCCACTCTTAACTATATAAACTCCTAGAGTATTCCTTTGGAAGCATTCTTTCATTAACCCACCAAAGGAATTCATCATTAATTCTAAATCATCACATAAATTAAAAGGAAGTAAGAAAACGCTCATCACGTAATTAGGAATAGCATGTGCTACTGTCTTAAGCAAAATATCCTTACCGACTCGTGACAAAAATCTCTGTCAAACCTTGTCTTTAACAAAAGCAAAAATCTCCTTTTTCTTCCTCCCAACTAGAGAAGGAAGTCCTAAGTACCTTTCATGTCCCTCAGATGCCACCATACCAAAGGCTGCGCATATGGTATCCCTCTTTTCTATTGGTGCTAAAATAGAGGGAAGATTTCTAAAAATTAATGGCTTGACCTGACTTCAACTCATAATCATGCAAAATATTTTTAAGAGTCTCAGTTTCTCTCGAATTAGCCCTGAAAAAAGAACAAGTTGTCATCCGCAAACAAGAAAAGATGGGATATAATCGGGGCTCGTCGTACAATCTTGCAACTGTGAATATTTCCCCAGACGCCTCCTTCCTTCGAATAGTCGTAGAGAGAGTTTCCGAGCACAAAATAAACAAATAAAGAGATAGGGGTTGCCTTGCCTTAACCCCCTTTTCAGGGATAATAGGGCCAATCTCCTTACCATTATGCAAGATATGGTAGTAGACAGAAGTTACACACAACAGCACTAAAGTTAGTGCACCTCTGATCGAATCCCATACAGTATAACCTTCTCAAGAAAGCCCCCGCTCTAGCATGTTTTCTCCAATCAAATTTTTTCTCACATAACTGTGTGCAACCGGTTTTTCCTCCCAGGTCTTATCCGCTTGAATCTCCATGGGTGGTTTTCTCTGAGTAAGAGATGGGTTGAGGATTGAATTGTCATTATATTCTTGAGGATTGGATTGTCTTTATATTCTACTCGGTAAACAAGTTTGCTGATGATCTAATGAGGTAAGTTTATAACTACCAATGATTAAATCTCAATAAGCAAAAGTATTGACTAATTACAAAGTTTCAGAATTCAAGTATTTTAAATTTCACATATACACTCAAATAGGGTAGGTCCATGGCAGGGCACGAAACCACCACCATTCAAGAGAATTTTTCCTTTTCTTCCCCCCCCCCCCCCATCCAACACCATAGTATTGATCTTCTTTTTTCAGTTTTTTGTTTGCCTAAATTTAAAAATATATTTTGATGTGTGATTTGAATTTTGACATATTTTTATTGAGAGTGATGATCGTTTTGGATATTGCTAGAACAGTTTATTGTGTTTTTGTTAAATTATGCGCCGATTGCTACCCTACCAGATCAACACAGCAGCAATATGATATAAAAATATTCTTATTGACCAAATATAGTCCCTAGGCTTTGAACCTTTTCTTTAAAAAACATACAATTACAAATCTGCATCATAGCAACACAAATACGAATAACTACAATAGATCAGCCCAACAGAGGCGCCTTTTGTTGCCTCTGTTTGCTAATAGCAGCGACGTTGTTGCCCCAACTACATCGTTGCTATTGGGGCGACAAAGTGGCCACTATAGATCGATGTCTATCCTGTTGAGGCGAGAATGTCGTAATAGGTACATTACAATGTTCTAAAAAAGTCTATAGGGGCAACAATGTCGCCCAAATAGATTGGCTGATTTTTTTAAAATTTTTTTTTTTAATTTCCATGCATTCTTTGTTGATGAAGAGCTACTAAGCCACAATAAATCATCATATATATGCTATGCTACCTTCAAAAGCTAATTTCAAGAAACAAGATTCACAGAAGGTCCAAAGCAAAAAAGATTTGAACAATTGACAAAGTTTCCCTTATCATACCAATGAGTGTCAATACACAAAAATCTTCCTCTTATATTCATTCAAATGACATAACATCCAATAGAGCAAATATAAGAAAGCAACAGCTAATGAATTTCATTACTAGGACGCATGTTAATCCGGCAAATTTTCCAGTCTTTCCCCATTGTCTTGAACAAAATCTACTGAAGGGAGATGGAAAAGAACCCTAAATTAAAGCCAACAAATTAAACCAGCTCATAACCTCAGTTGGAATTGCTTGGAAGACAATTTTAATACGTGCCTCCCGATCACCAACTGAAAATAAGTCATCTCTTCAATCCGCTCTTGTTTCAAATCTCATCCTTTATCTAAATAAGATAGCCATTTTGCCTTCCAGCCAGTAAGCTAAATGATTATCATGATGACAAGCGGCTGTAATACCATGCATTATCAAGAATCTGCTTATTTATCAAATTCTCAACGTTCTAACCAAAAACTATATAGGACTTCTAAAGATTTAGCTGCCCATAAGAGCCAAAACCTGTGCATAAATAGAAAAGAGTATTTATTGTGATCAGACAATTTTGCCTGGATGAATAAACACTAAAGAGGATTCTGACAAGCCTGAATTGTAGAAGTTTACATGTTTTGATGCAACCAAATTAATCAGCCTTTATGAAGATGAAAGCATGCTTGGCCTGCTAGATTGAAAATTACATACTTAAAATTAAGTTGGTCAAACAAAACTTTTATCTATACATTTCACACAACCCACAATTACTACCTCTTTATCTACCATTCATTTCCATCTGTTTATAGCTAAAAGCATCCTTATAGGTACAAAAGGTAAAAGCATGCTTGGCCTAGATTGAGAATCTAGATTGAGAATTACAAACTTACAACTTAAGTTGGACAAATATATCTACACATTTCACATGATGCACAGTTACTACTCACTTATCTAGTATCTCCACTCATTTCCATCTGTTTATAGTTTAAGTGACATAAATCTAACCCATACGAGTTATATTCATTTGGAAGGGAACATAAATATTTATAATGAATAATTAAAGTTGGAAGATATTTGTTGAAATTAACTTGAAACTTAGAAAAAGTCCAACTTTCTATTGTAGAATATTGATGTAAATGAAATTTTCAAAAAATACAATATCAAACAGCATCAAAGAAAATTATCTGTTGCAAAACAAAACCAGAAAAGCATTTGAGCTTCGATATCCTCTATTTGTTTCCAATTTCTAGTCTTTTATATGGTAATATATTAGTTGAACTGCCGTAGGTATCAAAGTATTAATGTAACAGTTGCAAATGGGTATGCTATCAGAAGTTTAACACATAGTTTTTTTTTAAAAAAAAATTATTAGCTTATCAGAAGATATCTACCTTGATAGATTAAACTAGTATGTTATTTCCATAATGTGCTCCAATCAACAATAAATTAACCAACTAGAATAATGCATTTGTACTAAAAACTCTTATACAAAATTAGTAACAAAGATAAAAGTTGAACACATTAAAGCCTTCTTTTGTCTTTCAAGCTGGTAAAAGACCACTCACCCACCAGTGAGCAAGGCAACCCATACCTTTGCAAACTCTTTCAGCCTTTTACTTGTAGCAAAAACAATTAAGCACTGAAATAACAAAAGGGGATAAAGTAATTAAGGATAAACAAACTCTAAAGCAGCACCAAAATTTAGTACTTGGTCGAGTTAAGAAACTGAAACGGTAAATTACCACACTGTTAACATTAGTTATTTCCCTTTCTCGTTGTCCAAATTCATCATCAATTCTTATATCACCTAGTCTTATAAATCACCATATGATTTCATTTCTATAGTTCCTAAAATGCTAAGTAATAAATTGCAATTATAGATATATCTTCTAATCCGATCTTTCCATCAAAATCCACAACACACTCAAGCTTAATTCTATATGTGTATATGCTGTCCACATTTCAATAGGCACACATAACTCCACTTCATCTTATTTTTCCTTATGATGTCACATCCCCAAGGCCTCCACAACATTTTGGTATAAGTTCCTAACAGATCGGAAGTCCTACCGTTAATTAATCCTTCATTATCTTCCACTAGTAATTGTAATATCTTTTACTTTCTTCTTGCCTTCTATTAAAATTAAAACTCATGTTGCTGTGATTTCAAAGGGGGAACAGAGACTAAAATGAACTCTTAAAATCTGATTCTGCTTGCTTGTTAATATCTCACTTTTCAGATTTTTTGGTGAGCTAGTCTAGCTGACTTTTTGAGATTACACACTGCCTCTTGTCATCCACTCTTTCCCTTCTAGTTCCTGGCCTTTTAATCCCCCTCCCCAATTGTTCAATAAACATAATTGCCAAAGATAGTTATCCATCCTCTTAATCACAGTTTATTGAATATCTTGGATGTAAAAAATTGCAAATGAACATGCAAATAATTCAAGCAATACTTTTATTAGAAATATAAATATAAATCAGATTTTGAGCAAAAATACATATTGTCATCCTCTTGAATGCTTGGCATATTGTAGAAATTAAAATTTAACAAAACATTTAACCAAGGATAGGCAAACAATTTACCCCTTCCCATATTTAATTAAAAGTATGTGAATTCTAAACATTAACAATGTAATTTCAAAAGAAAGATTCGTCTTTTCCTTTTCCCCAACACACCTAAAGTTATGATTCCTAAATTGTGAAACCCAAATTTGCAAATCAAACACAAAATCCCCATAAAACCACAATTGATCCACATAACATTTTCAAGAACCCAAATTACCCACGAATTTGAGTAAGATAAAGTAGCAATGAAAACTTAAGACTTCAGCCACATTAATACTGCTAAATCCAAGAAACAGAAAAATGCATCAGCATAAATATCATCGATCTCGCCATCAACAATATTTTATCCTGTCTACCCATCAAAGTTCAAATCAAGAACTCAGAAAAAATGAATCCTCTAATTAAACCACCTCCATTAAAATATACACAGTCTTAAATCCTCATGTTTGATAGAATTCTAAGATCCTAATACACAGTTAAATAAATATTCAAAGAAAATTAAACCCAAGAACAAAAATGAATAAAAGATTTACCTCGATTAATTGCATATTGCTAGATATCTGATTTCTATGTTTGAGAAATTGAAACCCTAGAAAAAGCAATCCACCAATAGTTCCACGGACATGGACTCTTTACTTCTGCCAAACAAAGCAACGTAGTTGCTACCAAGAGGATTACGGATTTGGAAGGCTTATGTTAGTAAAATCAGATCCAAAAGCTGATTAAAATTTAGGGAAAGGAAGGGCAAGCATACCAACCTTGTCGTCAACAATGAGAGAAATAGGCATGGCTGAAGAACAGACATCGTTTCGAGTAAGGAAGGGAAAGAAGAGATGGGTGTGTCTATCAAATTGCTACCTAAAGAGAAGACCACGACCAAAATTCAGAAAAATAATCATAGAAAAGAAAAGGAAAAGAAGCTTTACCAGTCGAAATCGAAGAAAGGTGAGGCAGAGCAGTCATCTACGAGGAGGATCTAAGAGAGACGATGCTATCTGCTACTTATAGAGAAGAATCATAGACCAAAATCAAACGGAAAAAAAAAGAAGCTTTGTCGGTCGAAATCAAAGAGAGGAGAGGTGGAGCAGTCATCTACGATAAAGATCTAAGAGACGATGGACGAGTGGCATGGACGAGTGGCTAGCATTTGGTTAGGCCAATGGCAACGACAAGGCTTGTCGTTGCTATAAAGTCCCCCTATATCGGAGCGACACTATGTCGCCCCTCTTAGGTCACTCCAACCGGGCCGACTTCTTGTAGAGATATCGATACAAACCCACATACAGTGAGAATACACATTACAATAAAATGTAAAAAATACCCCATATAGAGGAATCAAACTTGAGATCTCCAGGTCCCAGTACCTCAGCCTAGCCCTTAACCAACTAGGCTAGGCCTCATTGGCGGCCTTGAACTTTTAATATGTCAAATATGTACGTATAAATCATCTAATTATTTTCAAAACTTCCTATCTTTCTGTGATCATTTGTTATATCAAAATTTTTTTTTTCGATCATGATCTGCATTGTCTATTATTCAAAATTTGTCAAATTGAGGAGTATAATAAATTATATAATAAATTTTTTTTTTTACATTAAATTAACTTTAAGCAAGGCTAGTCAGGCATAAGGTTCTGAGGAAAAAAAAATGTGAAACGTGAGAGATTGCTCAAATTTATTCGAGTTGAGAGATTAATTTTCCACAATGATTTATTTTGAAAATTGACGTAACATTAATCGAATTGGAGATGAATGGCTGAATAATAGTTGTATTGTGCATGATTATATATTATTTCATATAAGATGAATAATGATATAACCAAGACATGTACAAAAAGATCACCTTTTGTATTATTAAAAAAACAAATTTCTTCAAAAAAATTTTGTATTATTTATTTTCGGGCTCCCAACTTCGAGGGTCTGGCTTCCCCACTACCTCCAACTGCTCGTGAGTCAGTAACAAAGATGGGAAAATTTTTTAAATACATCGAGACTACTGAAAACTGGTTAAAGAATTAAGACAAGTAGATATGGGGGCTCGATTAATCAATAATATCAATTAGCTCGTCCCTTTCTCTATTGACCATCTGGAATACCAAGAAATATTTTCAAAAGATGGAGCTCCAATTGATCTAAGAGAAGTGATTTTCAATTTTAAATTCTTTTTAGTTGTGCATTATTTAATGTGAAATTTTAAGAAAAAATTGGAAAATTTTTCTTATTTTGGGTGCTTTCAGTTTTTATTTTCAACATTAATTAAAAACACTCAAATAGTAAAAAATGTCGTTTTTAGTTTTTTTAATAATTTTTTTTCAAATCAATATTTTTAAATTAAAAATATGAAAGCGAGCAAATTTCCGAGAGTAGTTATATCTACACCACTATTTTTACTCAGCACACCACTAATTTAAACTTTTTTCTTATTTACTAAAAAGGTCATCTCTTAAATGACTTAAATAACCATTCATATATATATACTTAAAATTGCTAGGAACACCACAAAATAAGAACCTTTTCCACACACGTCTTCACAAATAATAACCCTAACTTATTTACTACACAATTCTTTATAGATTGATAAGATTTTGAAACCTAATCAATATTTATTCACTAGAATCACACTAAATGACTTTCTAATATGCCTTTGAACAATACGGTGTAGCAATTCAAAGAAAAAAGATGAAGAGTTGAATGGAAATGGCGGAATAGTTTCATCTTTTCTTTTAGATTCTCCATTTGAATTTATTTTTTATTGACACTAGAATATTGTAATTTAAAGGAATATTGTAATTTTTTTTTTTTAAAAAGCACACTGATCGGATTCATTATCATATTGATGAAGACTGAGAGAAAAAGAGAGAGAGGAAAGGAAATTATAGAAAATTAAGAGGATTGTTGTGTACCATATATATATTTTCGTTTTGTTTTATTTTACTTTTAAAATTTAGGGTTATATTGGTAACAAAATGTAGTTTACTTATCAAGATTGCATTTAGATGGTGGTGTATGTATATTGTGGTGTATTTAGTAAAAATGATGGTGTAGATATAATCACCCATTTCTAGGGCCTTGAACAAGTTAAAACAAAAAAAATAACCTAAAAACAATAAAGGAAACACGCTTAATTTGCTCCTCTATAAATTTTCCCAACCTGATTAGAAATAAATAATAAATGAATCATAAAATAAAATAACAATCCCAACCTTTTTGACGACGCAAATCAAATGGAATTATGGAATATATATATATATATATGTAAAAGCACAATAATAAAGTTGATTATTACCCGTAATAGCTTTTGAGCCCGTCAAAAAGAATTACAAGAATAATTTTCTTCTTTTATGCGGCTGCTGGAAGTCATAATTAAGCCTTTTTTGGATGAAGAGTGTACATATTAGACTCAATTATTGAATACATAAAGGGGAAAAGAGTATTTAGAGGAATATATATATTAGGTGTACTCTACTAAAAGCTTCACTTTTGCTTTTTATGGTATTTTTAAATTTTATATTTGGGGGGCGGGGGTGCGGGGGGACAAATTTGACTGAATTGTGTCCAAATTTAAAGTTCAGAGACAGTGAAACTACTCAAAATTCATTCTCAATTTACCTCTTACCAACATGGTTTTTAATGAAAAAAATTATTTGTTTGACAATCGGGAAGAAATGAATGAATATATGACAAATCGAGGAATCAGAGCATAAAAAAAGATAAGAATAAAATTGTATTAAATTTGAAAGTTTGGAGAGGAAAAAGTAAAAATTATCTAATAAAAATTGATTTGTTAATTGTAAAATCAAAGAAAAATGTATATATAAATAATCAAAGTTGATAGACAAGTAAACAAACGTATATTATATATATGAACAAACAAAAACCACGAAGTTGCCAATGAGGCCTTAGCCCATTTGGTTAACGGGTTAAGGTTGATGTCCTATGATGTAGAGGTCTCATGTTCGATTTTCCTATGTGGGATTTGTCTAACTTTTATATGTAGTTTGTAGTCTTTGTTGGATTTCTTGTCAAAAATAATACAAAGTTGAAAAGGAAAAGGAAAAGGAAAAAAGAAGAGTTCTTGGAGGAAAATGAATCCAAATCCTAGAAGGAATTATCTTATCTTCCAAGTAAACAAAGCCTATAAATAGATGTGTTTTCTCTTCTTTTATGTACAAGAGTGACTTGAGTCTTTGAGAGAAAAATTGGCGAGCTTAGCATCTTGTGAGTTTTTCTTGTAACTCTTTGAGGTTTGTTCAAATAGTAGAAATTTTAGGTGCTGTAGAGTTTGAGTATTTTTCTTATAATACTTGGGGG
>CAVNYN010277528.1:0-11500 GCA_963692815.1 Nyctanthes arbor-tristis
CTACCTTTTTTATTTATGGAATCGAATTTCCAATTAATTTTTTGTTTGCTCAAATTTTTTATTTTTTTCTTGTGATTAGTATTAAAATTTAGCCTATACATAAGGTTTTTTTCCCCTTTCTCTTTTTTAATCTCTACACATTCCACCTCACTTGAGATTCTTATATATCTTAAAGATGTAGCCAAATCAAGTCAGATAGCGAGTCGAAAATCTCCATTTTTTTATGGCCGAGGAAAAAAAAGTTCGAGCGTATCTTCGACTTGATCCGTCCCCCGTGATTTTTCTACATCAAGCCGAGACTGACTTGTGATTCATGTTCACGTTTGAGATCGGAAAAAAGTCACTTTGAGGGGGAACCCATTTGAGGGGCCAAATTAGGCCCCAAATTTAGAGAACCCCCCCCCCCCCCAAAATTCTTGGTCCACAAATGTTATACAAACCAATAACATTCCGCCACTTGTCTAATTTTAATTTTTTAACCAAACAAGTATTAAATAACAGATGAAAAATTTGAATTTTGTGACAATGAAAAATAAATAGGAGTAAAATTTATTGTCTATGTGTATCAAAATAAATGAGATTTCAATTTATATTTTCACGTATATATACAATTTCAAAGTCGTTTAAAAAATGTAAACATTGATGTTAAATCCGCAACAGCCGTCAATGTGCCTCACTCGTTATCCTTGGGTATAAACATATTAATAGTTTATGATAGAACCCAAATTTTTCCCCTTGAGTTTTTCCCTTGACTTTTTAGCTCTAATGTTTAATGCCCTAAGGCCAAAGATTGGCCCAAGCAAGCCAACCCTTGATTAAGGATTTGAGAAATTAACTAAAATGTCATTGAATCACCATGCTCCAATTTGATTCTTTTTATTTGTAATGTGTATTTAAAATTTATTATTATTATTGAACAAAAAAAATTTTCAATTCCATAAAAACTATTTTAAAACTTTGCTAAACACATTCCTATTATTAGGTCAAAAGATTTGACGGCAAAAAAGTTTCAACCAATATTAAAAATCAAATCAAATTGAGACATAAGCGTTTTTTTTTTTTTTTTAATAAATGAACATGTGTGTATTTCATTTCTGCAAAAGTTCACCAATAATTAAAAATCAAATCAAATTGAGACTTAAGTTTTTTTTTTTTAAATAAATGAACACGTATGTATTTCATTTCTGCAAAAGTTTATTATTGTTTTGCGTGCAAGAAAAAATGTTCCTAGTTCCTACACATTTATTATTTTTATATATATTCAGCCTACAATTGTCAGCGGTCCCAAGATTGAAAAATGAGGGGTGCAAAAAAAAAAAAAAGGCTTGAAAGGGAGATAAGGTTTTTATTTCATTTAGAAACGTTGTAATCTTTTAGCAAGTCAATTGACAATTATTGGTCAATTTGACGGGAAATGTAAAAGTATTTCTCACCAAATGTATGGCGAGTTATCCCGCTATATACATATATGGCCGGAGATTATTGGAGAAATCTGAGCTCAATGTGTGTACGATTCAACAGACTAAATTGGATATGAGCAATGACTTAAGTGGTCTAATAGTATCTAAGTAAATGTTTCGCACTCTAAGTTTAGAGTTTAGTTTCTCATCTTGACATTCCCCTTTTAATACTTGGGGAAAAAACTAATTTTAGACTAGATAATCATTATTATTTTTTATATATAATAATAATAATTTATGAAAGGAGAATTGCGAAATATGTTGAAGTGTTATTAATGTCAACTATAACAACAGTATTTCTTTGGTAAGACATAAATTAAATTTTGCAAGAGAATAATGTTATTTAATCTGTTACGACCCCTCAATTTTACAACTTATTATTATTTATACTCGAAAACGAAAGCTTTTTCATTTTTGTACAATTCGAGAGGACGGGACTTACAAAAACTACTTTTATACAACTTTATTTAGCCTTAGAAAATATTAAATAACACAACACATTATGTTGGTAAGTAATTCATTTATTATAAAACTAAACTACGGGAAGACCAAACTTTTACATAGGCATACTTATTTATATAAAAGATGCTAGACTCGTATATTGGTTTAGATATATTTTTATAGCCAAAATTATATATTGTAACTACAAAATATAGCTTCCCTTCTACATACAAAATCATCCTCTATCCGCGGGCATGCTCCGATTCTTGGCTTGCTTGACCATTTTCTTACCTCCAATTATCTACAAAATAGTAGAAAATAAAGATATGAGTATAACGTACTCAGTGAGTAACAAAATACTTCGATGTACCTTTCTGCTTACGAAAAATGCACTTTCAAGAAAATCGTCGGATGCACAAAGCCTTTAAATGTACGGAAGTGCCCTATCACTAGTTAAACTACTACCTGTAGTGTGCGCACGATTGGCCATGACCACACAGCAAGGCCACAAAGTTTCAGATTGGCCAAGACCACACAGCAAGGCCACAGATTATCACATAGCCAGAATAACCAAAATCACATAGCAAGGTCATGTTTCACAGAGTATTTCAGAACGGGTAGAGTATTAACTAGCGATACAAATGCAATAAACCAATCGTTCTTTTCATGATAATGTATCAAGAATTCAAGCATATTTTTTTATGAAAATAGAACGAATAAAAGAAAGAGAATCAAAGTATCGTTACTCACCTTTTTACTACAAAGTTCTTTGAATAATTTTAGATGGAAAATGCCTTCAAACTTGGATATTTCTCAAGCAAAATGTCTTAATGTATATAAAGAGGGCTTTATTTTTTAATGCAAAATAGGTACTTTCTTGGGTTTTGAAGGTTGTTTTTCTTGCTATCACACTTATGGACGAATTTTACACATTTGTAGGGGATGGATGGTGGTGTTTGGAAGAGATTTTTAGTGAATTCTCTAGCATTTGCCCATTTTTATAGTTGTTTAGATTTAATTAGATTTAAGTAACCATTAAAATCCACCAATTGCAAAGAGGACAAATGTCTTAAAAACTTATCAAAACTAGCACATTTCAAATTTCAAATGTGACAAGTGTCACCAAATTTGGTAAGAATAGCAACTCCATTATTTACAAATATGACAAGTGTTGACTAGCATTATTAATTGTAAAAATATCACATGACAATTTAGTAATAACTAATGTCCCCTCATTTGGTAATTTATCAAGTGAATTAATCATTAAACCAACAAGTGTCCTAGACACTTGGCCAAACTAACCATTTTTTTATTTATGTAATAATCATGTGCCTTAAAACTTGGTAAAAGTGATGAGTTTGTTATCTATAGTAGTAACAAGTGTTACTAAAATTTGGCCAAACTAGCATCTTTAATTAATAACATATATCTATAATTGGACAAACATTGTTAAAAATTTTTAGGATGTTACATAATCTTATTGTGAATGACTAATGTATACATAAACTTTAGACGTGTACCTATAAATAGGGGTCTTTGCTCATAATGAAACACACAATTTCTGAGTTTTCTCTCTACTTTTCTACATTTTCATAATGAAACACACATTTTTTGAGTTCTCTCTACTTTGTAACATTCTTCCTTCTAATTCAGAACACGTTATCAGCACGATAACTCTAAAACTTTTATTTTGATTAATGACTCATTGCTTCATGCGTAAAAAATCTTTTTCGCCGCTTACAACAAATTGGAAGCAACTTTTCTTTGAGTTGGAACAACCAACACCTTTGTTAATTTATTTTATTTTATTCTTATTCTTATGGTGAATCTCTCTTTTTGCCCATCGAGTTACCAGTCAATTATGTGCCAAGATTGGTAATTTATATAGATGGCAGAGAGATTGTTTGATTGTCTTATGTTCATTATTTTTACTGGAGTACCAATAGGCCATCAATTTCCTTCTAGTTCATGGATCTTGATTGATTATTTATTCAATGTTCTTTTAATATTTTATATGCTATGTTAATTGGGGTCTTCTTCCAATTTAATTTAATGGCAAGTGTGGTTCTAATTTGATACAGAGTTTAATGGAAAGATAGTATCTAAGATGTCCATGAAATCATCTACCAATTTAATGGTATGATTGTTTCTAATTTGTATGATTATAGAGTTTCCAATTGACAATTTTTGTTTTACCATATATAGCCAACATTCAATTCAATAAATTTTTGGTTTCCAATTGTATATGTTATGTTGACAATCATATTTTGATTTATGTTTGGAGGAATCATGAAATTTTTCTTTATTGATTCATTTTAAGATATTATGGTGGCCAATTACGTAATGAATGTAAATCTGGTAGTCATATTTTGTAATACTTCCATCTTTCTTTTCTTGTATAATAAGGAGATCATAAAAGTTTTCTTTTGATTGATCTTGTTCTTGATTTGATTTTAAATGTCAATTACATAATACATATGAATATGACAATCATTATCTATTGATAAGTACTATTAGCCTTATTTAAATACATAAGAATCATGTATCTATTACCTATTCCATTAATAAATGTTTTTACATTTATCTATATGTAATTAATTGATTACAGGGTGTTTGACAACTTAGACGGATTATAATCTGCCACATGGTATTATTTCATTAGTTTTATTTTTTTCAAAAAGTAAAAGTCAAGCCGTAATAGTTTACTTTTTACAAAAAGCAACCAATAAAATCATGCCACGTAGTATATTATAATCCAAATTATAATCCAACTTCCAACCAAACACTAAGTTAAATTATTAGATGTTATGTATAATATGTTTATATAAATTGATTATTATGTTACAATTCTTGTATATCATCATATAATTATCTATGTATAATATAACTTTATTCATCGCCCTGAAGAAGTACAATGATATTGATATGGTAACATAATATTATTTCCTCTTGAAGAGATAATTTTACAGATTTCAATATTCAAAAGGAATATTAAGAAATTGTTCCTGAAAGAAACACTACAAGTGATAACTTTTCTATGCTCTTGAAGTAGCATAGATTTCATTCAAATCCCGAATGAATGGATAAAATCTATATTGCAATTGATTAATCATTGTCATGTTTTATTTGTTCGCTTTATTGCATTATATAGGATTTAGATATCTTCTATGAATACATTATTATTAAATATTTCAATATTGAAGTACTTTTTATATTTAATTTTTATTAATAACTAATTTTTCTTATTTAGGAAATAGAGTAGTACAAGATGACATATCAAAATCTTTGGTTAGCTGAAGGTGCCAAGCTCTATAAGGGCTTATATAATCTTGTCAAATAATACAAGAATATATCTTGACGATCCACTTTATTCTAGCAAATCCAGAAGATATTTGCTTAGTTTTAAAGACATCCACTACAATGGATATCACATTGAAAAAATGCAAAAACACAATGTTGAATGTCTGTGTATAATTTCTTTTGTACTTGACCAAAAGCAAATAAAAGAAAAAGTTATAAGCACTATTTTTTAGAATGTATTTTACAAATATGAAGTCAACATAATCGAATTATATAAAGCACCTGTGAAGATTATTTTGCTCACTAACTATCAAGGCAATGCTTGCCATCAAGGGAAACTAGTTATTTCATCAGTGCGCTGCACAGGATGATAATATCATATAATATAAACAATTTAAGTGGATTAAATATGATTGTATAAAAAAGATTTTAAGTTATACTATTTGATCATTGACATATGTGTAAAAAAAACAATATAAGTGTTACCCGTAATACGATATATTTCATTAATGAAGCTAAAAAATGGTCTATAAGGGAAAAAAAAACCAAGGAAAACATTGAAGAAAATTCGTAAAGTTTGTATTAGCCTTAACGAGTGAATTTTTGAAGTTCGTATTAGGCTGCGAGTGTATAACGCACTAGAAAATATGTTACATCCGATAAATATAGCTTGAATAAATGATGAAAGATAATACATGTATTACACCATTTATAGTAAAATTTGTTTTTTGGCCATTTTACAAATCATAATTTTTAGACCTTTTTAATTTATAACCCTCGAACTATATATATATATATATAATTATTTATGAAAATTGTTTATGAGTGAACACTAACTTTTTCTATAAAATACATGTGTGATCTATTGTCCTGTTTATTTGTTTTAACTTTTCTAATATGTATTAATGTTATCTAATTTTTTTTTAACATACACCTTCTACTGACTAAATATTTTAACATGTTCACATAATTTAGTCAGTGTTTAAAGAATTAAGCCGTTATGACCAATTCAATTAGAAACTAAGAAATTGGCGAATGCTGTAACCAATCTGGAAAACAATTCGACATTGCAAGATAAATACGGATACGGTTTATCGGTTCATAATAAAGTTTTTTCAATTATTATACATTAAAATTTTGAATTTCTTAAAAGCTCAAGGTCCATAAACTAAGACTCTATTATGCATAACCTTTCTTTAAGCAACTTAATATATGTATACATGCTCAATTATTTTCACTAAATAACTAATGTAGGATTATCTTTATATGCCCAAAGTCATATTGTTAATGGCCCCTTAAAAAAAGAATAAAATTTTAACCTTTTTTAATGAAAAATCCATATGGAAATTCAATTATAATGTCCAAAAGTCACTTAGTTGTATTTTTATTAGCTTTTCTGATTCGATAATCAGTCTGGTTTTCTAAATATTGGCAAATAATGGAACCAATTTGGAAAGCAATCCGACGGTGTAAAATAAGCACGGATACTGTTTATCGATTTACAATAAACTTTTTTTCAATAATAACCAATTAAAATCTTAAACTTTTTAGAAGTTCAAGGCTCATAAGTTAAGGCCCTATTATGAATAACCCTTCTTCAAGTAGCTTATTATAGGCATACATCCTCAATTTTTTAAGTAAATAATCAATGTTGGATTCCTTTTCTATGCCTAAAGTCACATTTTCAATGGCTCTTAAAAAAACAAAATTTCAACCTTTTTGATGACAAATCTATATGACAATTTAATTATAATGCCCATTAGTCACTTGCACTTATATTGAGTTTTACTAATTATTTGACAATTCTATAAATTTTAGCATTTATTTTTTAAGTTTTTAATTAAAACCGGTCTGACTTTAGTTCGACCCGATTCGACCTTTTAAACC
Source organism: Nyctanthes arbor-tristis (assembly GCA_963692815.1). Taxonomy (NCBI): domain Eukaryota; kingdom Viridiplantae; phylum Streptophyta; class Magnoliopsida; order Lamiales; family Oleaceae; genus Nyctanthes; species Nyctanthes arbor-tristis. Next base: position 7,089 of record CAVNYN010277528.1, read on the forward strand.
TTGAACCGTTAACGTTTTCAGTTCGATGACTGGTCGGTTTTCTGAACATTTGCGAATACTGGAACCAATCCAAAAAGCAATCTGATTGCGTGAAATAAATATGGATACAGTTTACCAATTTATAATAAACTTTTTTCAATAATGATTCATTACAATTTTGAACTTTTTGAAAGTTCGAGACCTATAAACTAAGACCCTATTATGCATAACCCTTCTCCGAGCAATTTAATATAGGCATATATCTTCAGTTCTTTTTACTAAATAACCAATGTGAGATTTCGTTTCGATGCCCAAAATTACATTTTCAATGGCTCTTAAAAAAGGAATAAAATTTCAACCTTTTTTTATTGACAAATCTATATGGGAATGTAATTATAATATCCAAACGTTAGTTAATTGCACTTTTATTATAGAGTTTTGTGAACTATTTTACAATCTTGATAAATTTTAACATTTATTTATAAAGTTTTTTTAATTAAAATCGGTTATACTCGATTTGACATTTTGAACCTTGAATTGTAAGCTTTTTCCATTCGATGACTAGTACCCTTATTTTTAACATTGACGAATACTGGAACCAATTTAGAAAGCTATAAGATAATGTAAGATAAATACGGATATGGTTCACTGGTTCATAATATACTTTTTTTTCAATAATGATTAATTAAATTTTTGAAGTTTTTGAAATCTTAAGGCCATAAGCTAATATTGTATTATGCATAAACAGTTGGATTGGTTTTGTTCAATCTGGGCCAAGGCAAATTGGGCCATTTTTCATAAAGAAAACTTCATCTACTTGGTTTTTTTTGACAGCGTCATCTTCTTGGTTTTGTGGTTAACCACATACTATTTTCAATTTAAAAAAGCTAGTATTACCCTTTCTCGCAAAGTATTCATTACTATATGGTCAACGAGTATATGTTTTTATTTTTATTATATTATTATTTTTTTTTTTTTGACATCACAAGGGAATTGTAGAGGAAAGGAATCGAATCATTGACTAAGGGTGTAAATCACCAACGCAGATGTCACTTGACTACAAAGGTCTTGACGAGCATATGTTAAGTTGTTAACAATGTGCCACGACGTAGTTCAGATGAGTATTGCAATAGTTAAATCACGTTTTGAGTGAGAGGTATCATGTTTGAACCACACGTGCCTCTTCCTCCCCATCTCCCCCTTGTATCAAACAAAATGTGTCACGGCCACATTCAAGGTGGACAAATTAACACTGTATTCAAGGTGTCCACCTTGAAAATTAACAAATGCTCCCTAAAATTGTTAATGGATAATTTTATAAATGATATAATAAAGAAAAAGTATTTTGTCATTGCATCCGTGAACTTTTTATTTTTTATTTTTTTTTTAAACTTCAAATTTAATTTTACTTTTATTTACCCTTAGCTTAAAGTGCGTTATTAATAACGGAGGAATTATTATAATTATTGTCGCAAAGAAATGGCTAGAGTAATGATTGCTGTCAAGAAATTGCGTGCAAAGTTATAGGTAGAAATCATGAACACTAAAACTCAAGCTACATTATAAATTCACAACCAAGAATTGATTACTATCATATATAGAGTGTGTAAATTATAATAACATGAGGATACAAAATATTGTTGAATCTATTAATGTCAATGTTGATACTGCTTTTTCACGTTTCTTGCAAGAAGCTAAGATAGAGAAATTTTGAAACTCAACCCTTACAGAATCTTGAACCTCAACAAAGATTAAGGACAAGACGAGCAAAGATTAGAAAGAAAAATATCAAACTAAAGAAAGACAAAAGTAATATAATACCAGCATCACTATTACCACAATCATGAGCAGTCTATCGGTAAATTCTTGCCTGTTAACATCATTTGCCTTTTGTCCAAAATCACTTTTAGCTTCGTTAACCTCACACATTATCGCTCTCAATATCATCTTCATACATTTCTACACCACCAGGCCACTCAATAAATGAATGGTATAATATTAGTTTTAATTTAGAGTCACTAATAGCTTTATAGTAGAGCCACCCTTACTCGCAACCCACAAGAGGCAAGGCGTACATGTGAACTCACTTGTGGCTTCATGAAACCACGTGTGCGTTCATGTACAAAATACACACGGTAGCTCTTGCTTAAAATTTGGTGTATCATGCATCCCACATATTATAATAGTAGCTTGAATATACATGTACAAAATATCAACCCATTATATGTGTGTTGGTTTTCGACAATCCTAGTGTGGTAAAATAGTGGTATTTACAGAAAGAAAGAGTCAAAAAAGTACTGATGTAAGGTGCCAAGATCTCAAAAAGAATCCTCTCTAGTATTTTCTTCTCATTAGGCATACCAATTCTTGGAGCTCTAAAAGAGCTTCAAAGTTAAGTGGATCTTATATTATCACCTGCCCACAAAGCCATTGCACGCAGGTGTCAAACGGACGATGCACCATCATTGTTTGTTGTGTGTTGTTATGACACCAAACCCTAAACGTCTTGTGCTTGAAAATTTTGAGTGTTAAACGTACTTATAAGCTCTAAGATTACCCGTGAGTGATGCTTGAAAATTTTGAGTGTTGAACGTGCTTGTAAGCTCGGATAATATTCTGGGAGTTAAACATGCTTATAGGCTCTAACATAGTGGTACTTGAAAATTTTGAGTGTTAAATGTGTTTATATGCTTTAAGATTACTAGTGAATTGGAACACTAGCCAAGAACATCTAGTGGCAACTAAACTAATTTGCCTCTCGATATAATTATACATGCGAAGCTGCAAATCAGAAGAGGTGCTCGTTTGGATTGTTAAATGGTGCAAATATAGAAACTTATGTACAACAGTACAAGAGAGTAAAAGCAACGTGGGACAGCCTATATATTGTCAAAAGTCCCAGAGAAAGAATCATTATTGTATCAATTCTGGAATCAACTTGAGCAAAAACGACAATTCCTTTTGGGAAAATTGAGGTTTTTCTTGTTCCTCCTCTCCGGATAATGTTTCCCCAGATGGCTTCACCATGTTCAATACCGCCTCTGTTATTTCTTTAAGAAGATCCACAATCACTCCATCGATTCCCATTAAATGTTGCATGTACACTGCTTCAGGCACATTGCTGAGACAAAAAGGATCAAAAATTTTTCAGTATTCAATTAACAGAGCCCCAAAAAGTGTTATAAACAATCATATAATGTTATCAGCTCACTTCAATTTTCCATAGGTCAAAAGGGATAGCCTTGATTCTTTAATCTTCTTCACTGCTCCGGGATTTCTGAAGATGCCACGAACTTCAGAAACAATCCCCTGCAAACCACCTTCTAAGCTTAGTTTGATGGCTTCCTCTAATGAGTTCCTTCTTACATCATAGTACATTTCGTTTCCTCCGTTGGTTAGGAAGAAGACCTGATTGAACAAATCAATTCGACCCATATAAGAACACTAGGATAACAACAAGAATTGAAAAAAAAAAAAAAAGAAAAAAGAAAAGGTTAAATTCAGGGGAAATGAATCCCCTGAACACTCACAGGATATGTGCTCTGAAGTTTCTTGACAAGCAGAGCAGCATCGGGCTGAAACGTCGAGAAGATAATCTGTCTATCGTTCGCATTTTCAAAAACGACATTCAGAATGGCCTGCAGCACGTTGATTAGGTACTCTTCCTGGTACACAATGTGATCATCAAACTTGAGTTCAATATTAAATCCAAGAGAAGGGTTAACTTTCTGAAAGGCTTCTCGTAGGGTGCACGAGGAATCATCAGCTTCGACGTTCCAGCCGACAATCTTCCCATCTTTGGTCTTCCTCAACAGGTTTTTTCCGATCAACCCAGATTCTTTCTGAGGGCCGTAGGTAAGGAATTCAGACACAGTCAAATCTGTGACTCTCTTTTCATATACTGTGCCCTGAAAATTTAAAATCCAGAACAAATTGAAACAGGGATTTTTGAGGGATAACCAGAACCCAAAGCTTTGAACAAGGGAAGCAACTCACGTTTTCTTCGGATAAAATGAAGTTGTCGTGAAAAATAATTGGGCAGCCGTCTTTGGTTACCTACAAGAATGAAATGGAGGTCAGATTAGATTATAACTAAATACTCCGAGCAAACCCCTCAAGAAATTACCATGATGATTTACCCAGGAAGTGAATAAGAAAATAGTTTTTACTGGAGTGGGGACAAAAAAATTTTGTCTGTTTCTGGGAAATCATTTCGGGCGGCGGGGGGGGGGGGTTGAAGGGGGGGGGGGCGCGTATGCGGCGACTGTACAACGCGCAGACAGCCAAATGTGTTCATTTCTTGACAAAATCCCACGACGGGAAAATTTCCCGGCTAAGAACGGAAAAAGTAACCGGAATCATGTTATGTACCTGAACGTCAAACTCAATGAAATCAAGGGGGAAATGCCCGGCGTTATTGAATGATAGGATTG
>CAVNYN010277533.1:0-13146 GCA_963692815.1 Nyctanthes arbor-tristis
TGCTTCAGTCCAAAGAACTTTTCCCACAAAGCAGCCATACCCATAAGAGAGGTGGGTAATGACCACTTTTGAGAGACAAATGATTGAAAATCATGATGCCTGGTCCAAACATACAAAAAAACAAAAAGGCCGTGGCACAGACTGGCTAGTCAAAATCTACTGCATAACAAAGGTGCATGATTAGAGCAACACCTATTCAAGTGCCTAACAGAGAAATGAGAAAAAAATGATGCAACATCTGGATTCAACAAAACCCTATCGACGCTCTTCCGATCTAGTATTCGACCAAGTATAAGGCTCACCAACAAAACCAGCATCCGATAAACCACAGTCCAGCATCATATCACAGAAATCAGACATACCTCTGTCCCGCGTGCTGAATCATGTCCGCTCACCATCATGGGTAATGACATTAAAGTCACTCGCTACAAGCCAAGGACCATCCATACAAATAGAAAGATCATGTAAAGTACCCCACAACACCCGCCTCTCAATATAATCACATGAGGCATACACAGGTGTATGATAAAAGGCCTTGGCTAACCTAGGATTCTGGATTTAAAGGTGGAGGAATTGGGGATGATCAACAATACAATCAATAACAATCCCCTCATTCCAAAAACACCAAATCATATCTGCTTTATTCTGAACCCCCTGATCAAAGGCAAAGAAACGACAAATAAATTCATCACGGCATAAAATCATAGGCTCAATCACAATCAGAAAACAAACAACATGCATCAAGAGGAGTTTTTTCAAACGCCTCCAAGTAACAGTACTACGAATACCCCTAACATTCCATATCATCGTACTCAACATAAGGAAGTAAGGGATGAGGAAGTCACTGACTTGGACGGTAGTGTCATATGGGTGGAAGCCACCTGAACACGGGGCTTCAGCTACCTCTTCTTCTTCTTCAATAGAACTGGCTTAAACTACATCTGACTGTCAGCCAAACTGGGCAAATCACCCTCAAAACTATGTCGTACATGCTAATACAGAGTAGGCAAATTTGTGCTGCCAATAGAAGGAACATAAGCCTCAGTGTTCTCCTGGCAGAGAAGAAGAGATGAACCAATAAGAGGGGATCCCGGAATAGGAGATATTGCACGGCTCAAAACATCAAAAAGAGACCGAGTCCCACTAGTCTGAGGAACAGATACAGTAGGAAGAGTCTGAGAGACTGGAGAAACCATTGGAGTCCCTGTAGTAGAAGTAACTGAATAAGCCGGCACTGAAACAGGCGGAGTAACAGCAATAGTGGGTAGTAAAGAGCCCAGAGGGGCAGTCACTGGAGCTGTCTGAAATCTAACCCTAGAAGAAGAACCAAGAATAGGGACCCACTGGTGGGGCTACTCAATCATAAACCCTTCCCCTTCTCCTGTTGAGAACGGGGTGGCACAATGGGTGGACCCTGTACAACACTAGCAACAGGTGCAGAACTAAGATGTCTAGAAGAAGGGGGACCACTAGATGGAGGGGGCGGCGGTGGAGGAGGAACCCCAGCCCGACACTGATCCGAAGAGTGGCCCATACGTCTACAGGTAAAACAAAACACAGGCAACTGCTCATACACACCAGACTCTAAGGTTTTACTGGGGATTATGTAGAAGTAAAGAGTCAGATTGCATTCCTCATAGAATTAGGTGATGAGTCTTACAAAAGAAGGATAATGGTAGATTTCATCATTGTGGACGTGCCTTTAAACCACAACACCATTCTGGGGCACCCAATCTTATACGAGTTTAGGGCTGTAACTTCAATCTTTCACTACATCATGAAATTCCCTACCTGCTATGGGACAGCCAATGTGAGAGGCAACCAGCATGAGAGTGCAATCTGGATTATGCTGAGGGCATGACTATCCCACCAGAAGTTGGTATATTTAATCCCAAAATAGAAAGAATAAAGTCGACAACCAGATCGGAAGAGCTCTTCTAGCCCTTACTCCACTAAGAAAGGCTCAAACAACGAGAGCCATAGAAAATCAACCTCCCAGGCTAGCTACCTCACCGATGTGCGATCTAAAAGCAACAACGACAAGGACCAATTAAAGGAAGGACTGGGTAAAATCCTTACCCTGTCCTCAAAGGAAAAGTACTCCTCACCAACACAGTGGTCAAAGGCACGAGGATGAATAAGAAATGTGCAGGAGACACAAAGTTGATGCACCCGTTAAAGGTAGAACGCCTTGGAAAGGAAAAATGACGGATGTTGGGTACCAACTCTAAATTTTGTATAGTCTCTATTTTTTTGTAAACTGCAAGGTCATTCACATGCCTACGTGAGCTCCAAAAATTCCAGAGCCACTCTTTTGCCAATTAACAGTTGATATCTCAAAATGACAACACGTTTATTTTCCCTATGAGATACCCGCCTCAGTGCAAACATAAGGCAAATCAGCAACAGTCGAATAAAAGGTTTTGTAAGCAAGGTTAGAACAAGCTTCTAACCAGCAACCTAGCACTCAAGTAAAAGGTTTCGCGATCAAGATTAGAACGAGCTTCTAACTAGCAACCTAACACTCGAGTAAAAGCTTTCACGATCAAGGTTAGAACGAGCTTCTAACTGGCAACCTAACACTTGAGTGAAAGGTTTCTCAACTAAGGTTAGAACGAGCTTCTAACCAGCAACCTAACACTCGATTAAAATGTTTTAGGATCAAGGTTAGAACGAGCTTCTAATTGGTAACCTAACACTCAAGTGAAAGGTTTTGCAACTAAGGTTAGAACGAGCTTTTAACCAGTAACCTAACACTTGAGTAAAAGGTTCTGCGACCTAGGTTAGAACGGGCTTCTTACCAGTGACCTAACACTCGTCTAAAACGATTCGCCTTACCTACTCAAAAACCGCGACTAAAACAAATTTTTAGCCAGTAACTTTGCGCCCAAACAAAAGGCTCCACAACCAAAAGTTTGGATGAACTATTTGCTATGCGACCTAACGTTTGGGGGTAGGCTGCCCACAGTTCAGGCTGGAGCAAACCAAAAATTTGCTACGGACGGGCTCACACTTGGACGTATCCTCAATTCTTTAAACCAATATAAGACGACTAGAGACTAGAACAAGCTTCTTGTTGAGGCGTCTTAATACATGGGCCAGAATTCGTGTAGGGTTTTGTACCAATCAGAAAAAATGAAGACGAGCTCTTCGCTAAACGGGAACGACCAACGGTAAAATTATTTTAATAAAACGAGCTAACATTTAGAAAAATTCTTTACTTCATTTAAGAATACAGATAGCAAAAGGTCTGGGTTACAAAAAACTTTTAAGTATGCCTCTCAGAGGCCGAAACCACATTTTCTCCTGCCGAACGGCAGCCTTAACTTCCATGGAAGGAGCAACAGCCTCCACATCCTCTACGGCGGGAGCTAGAGCTTCTGACTGAGAGATAATCTCGACCTCATTTTCCTTGTCGGAGCTCACAGAGCCGCAATCCTCCTTCAGTTTGGCAACTTACTCTTTGAGGAAGGCCAAGTTATACTTAGGACGCTTCCTCACGACCTCCCCAAGGATCTCCTTAGCCGTCTCTTAATAGAGGTCGGCATTGGTACTCTTATACTCCTCAGAGGCCTTATACCTCTCAACCGCCTTATTATAACCAATAAGTTCACTGGTAGTAGCCCTATCCTCAGCCTCTCTTAGGGCAAGCTCATAGCTCGAGCTTTCCATCGCCAACTGAGTTCCCAGGTCCTCATACTTCTTCTTCCAGGCCTCTAGCTTGATCCGCAGGTCAACTGATTCTCCTCTAGAAATATGAAGTGCCTGCACTTTCTCCCTAAGAACTAATTCCATCTCTTCCTTGGCCTTGATAGACTCTGTCTCTTGAACAGAAAGTTTTTCCTTCTCTCCAACGAAATGCTCCATGCGGGCCATAGCGTGCTCTTCTAAAATAGCCGACTGAGCTCGAATCACCACGCTAGCTTGCAATAGCTCTTCCATCAAAGAGTTGGCAGCAAAGCCTTCCTACTTCTTGGACCAGCCATGCGCAACGCCGTTCATGGCATCTATAACGGCCTTGGGCATTCCCGGGGTGCTAGCAGAAAGACACTTCCTGGCCAAATTGAGCTTGAGCAACGCCTTCGGCTTCTTTCCATGAAGTTTCTCTAGTTCGTCCAGGCAAGCTAGATCCATCGGGAGAAAAAGGTCCTCACACAATGGATCAAGTGGCCCCTTGGCAAGTCGCTCCTCGCTGGCCAAAAAAGAGGCGTGGGAGCTGCTAGGGGAGAGTTGACTGGAGATTCCCAGATGGCCAACCGCCGTTTTTCAGGTCACTCAGGGGCGGCCATATCCTCAATAGTCATAGGCCGTTTACCAGCAGCCCTTTCCTGCCTCAGCTTCTTCTTCTCCTCCTGTCTCTTTAGAGCCTCAGCGAGTTGTGCTGTAGTCCTTATCTCATCGGCTTCATCACGAGTAGCCCTCGTCTTCTCCCACGCAGCTCTCTCCTTCTCAGCTTCACGAACAGACCTCCTTTGGCCCTTGGAGAGATGTTTCTTCCCTGAAAAAGGGCGAAGTGTCATGTCGCTAAAATCTTCAAAAATGAGTTGTCAAGAAAAATGATAGGTCAGTTAGAGGAGCAGTTGCTTACAGTTGTTGGGATCTCTAGAAATGTTCTCGGTCCTAGGAACAGACAAACAGGTGCTGACCAAAAAATCCTCTTCTGTTAATTCCGCAGTGTCACGATAATGTTTAGGAATCGGGGCAATGATCTCTGCCTGCTCTTTAAATGGTGGAATTAATGGTTGACCTCATTCAACTCCTTATATGAAAGGAAAACACAGTTAAACATCAGTTCATCAGGCTACAGAGATAGTTTTATTATGCTTATTGGGTTCCATGTAGCTCGTGGGGACGTTTATATCCTCCTTGGCCGGACTTAGCAGGCTTCTCCACTCACCTCCCACCCAGAACCAACTCTCTTTCCAGTTGGGCCTAGATTCAGACGGGGCCCTCGCCAGATTTCCCCAAAGGCTCAAAGTCCCGGCCTTAGGTCGCGCGGCTACATGAAACCATCTTTTCCCTGATGGAGAGGTCCGCAGCTCGTAATACGAATTGAAGTCCTCCGAGCTCAGATACCCCCATCCTTTGTGTTGCCAGAGAGCGAGGACCCCAATAATGGTCCTCCAACTCGCATGAGTGATTTGGGAAGGGGCAATTCCCCAAAACTTTAACAACTCGGTATCAGGTCGTGGAAGCAGAACGTGAAAACCAGCCTCAAACATTCTCGTGTTCACTGCAACACACTCCCTCGGGGCAGTGAGCCCACTCCCCTTCATAAGGGACCCAGAATGCTACGCGGTCTGGAACACGATAGTTTTGCCGTCGTTCAAGTCGCTCTCCTTCACCTTCAAAGGAATATGTTTGCAAACCTATGGCCGATCTTTATCACGAATCACTGTCGTCGGAGGTCTCCCACTGGAACTAACTTCCTCCTCATCATCCTCTCCCTCACTCTCATCATCGGTCCATTCGAACTGAACCTCTAGCACTGACTTCAGCACCAGTCCCGCCGCCTCCTCATCTGTGGGTCTTTCTACATCCACCACAAATCATTCTTCTGCGCCTCTCTCTGAAAGAAAGCTCTCTCTACCCTCCATTTCGTAATGTCCCCACGAATTCCAGAAGCTAACCAAGAACTTCAACCAAAAAATTCACCAAAAAATAGAAAGAAAAATAGTTACCTTTACACTAAGTGTATCGCGAAGCCTTAGAAAACTATGTTGAAAATTCGGGTGTGGAAAAGAAAGCCTAAAAAATCTGGTGGCTGAAGTATCTTCGAAGGTTGATTACAGAATAAATAGAGATGAAGGGAAAAGAAGATAAGGAGGTGAGGGAATAAATAGGCTAGGAAGAAGGTAAAAGGATGGCTTCCACCCGTGTGACATTTGGAAATGAAGAGGTATCGGTCGGAATAATAATCACTGCCTTTAAATCCCTAGAACACGCCATTCCATTAGATGATTAACACGTGGCAGAGTGTGCCATACCAATTGTTTTGAAATTCAAAGAGCCCAACTTCAGGTGGTAAATAAATCTCAAAAGGAAATTGCCTACATAACTTCAAGACCGCTAACCCTGACCCTGAGATCCAAGAATAGCGGCCTTGAGGAGGCATTTTGTACCCACTAGGTCTCAAATATCAACGAATGTCAAAGGTCAACCAAGGTCACTGCCGTAGGGTCTTGGAAAGGGGCCCCCGAGAGCCTCGCTCAACTCAATGACCTAGCGACCAGACGACCAAAAGACGTGGAAATCCCTCCCAGCGACCTTAGGAAAGAATCTCCCTTCTACGCATTGCCCAATTCAGGATGTCTGGCCTCTATGCCAAGGAGCTCATAGCTCCCCAATCTATCTCCACAACCTAGTAGACTTGTCACCTAAACAGTGTCTTGGGAACCCACGTGGGAAATCTTAACTTATGACTGATTGGACTCCAACATTAAATGCGAAGCGGTGGTTACCCATCCCATGCATGGCATAGGCAGCCATTAGTCAAAAGTGAAGGGTTAACCTCCGTCGATTTGGCCCATATGTCATTTTTGTGGGTCCAACATTAAATGCATACAATCATTGTTCCCATGCAAATGACAAGTTTACATCATAAATAGAGTGAATGAAGCTGAGAAAAGGAGAGACCCAGAAAAAATCTCATTCTTCTATTCTTTGGCACTTTTACTATCTTTCATTTATTTCAACATTCTTTGTCTCTACATATTAATTGCACAAGCCGATTCAAATACAAATTTCCGGCAAATATAAATCTTGTTTATTGAGTCGAAGGCTTAATTTGATATCAACAAGCGGGCTCCAACTCAATCCCCCTGGCTGTCACTATATGGCCTAAGAACCCTACACAATCTAGCCAAAATTCACACATCTTGAATTTAGCGTACAATCTTTTCCTTCGTAAAGTTTCCAACACAGTCTTCAAATGTTTGATGTGTTGTTCCAAACTCCTTGAGTATATTAGAATAATGTCGATGAACACTATAACAAACCTATCAAAATAGTCGTGGAACACTCTGTTCATCAAGTCCGTAAATACCGTAGGGGCATTCGTCAGATCGAAGGGCATTACTGTAAATTTATAATGCCCGTAAGGGGTTCTGTATGCCGTTTTGGGTATATCTACTGACTTGATCTTCAGCTGGTGATAGCCCAATCTCAAGCTGATCTTAGAAAAGATAGCTACATCTCTCAACTGATCAAACAAATCGTCAATCCTTGGGAGTGGGTATTTGTTCTTAATTGTCAGCTTATTCAGTTTACGATAATCATATACATCCTCTTGTTCCCATCGTTCTTCTTCACGAATAAGACTAGTGCTCCCCAGGGAGAGACACTTAGCCTAATAAAGCCCTTCTCCAAAAGTTCCTCTATTTGAACTTTTAACCCCTACAGCGCCTTCGGTGCTATCTGATAAGGAGATTTGTAGGTAGGAGCTACTCTTGGTACCAGGTCGATGGTAAATTCCGCCTATCTATCGGGTGGAACGCCTGGAAGATCCTTAGGGAACACATTGGATTACTCACGTACCATTCTGCACTAACCAGAGATATATCTTCAGAAGGTTTTCCCTGAAAGCTAACCAAATACCCTTAACAGTCTGCCTTTGCTAATAGCTTCCTCGCATGAAGGTCCGAGATAAGGTGAGATAGTGCCTTAATTTTTGACCCGTAAAACTTAAACTCCTCAGCCCCATTCGAAAAACTACTTCATTTTCGTGGCAAATTATGGTATAGTGCTTAACCAATCCATTCCCAAAATTATGTTTAAGTCTTTCATATTAATGACATTTAAATCAGCCTTAATTATCATGTCGTCAAAGTCTATCTATACTGCCCTAGATATCACATATGTATCAATCAATCCACTTGATGGCATACTAACCAGATCGGAAGAGCGTTACCAGTTTTCTCCCCTAGCATGTTCAATCTAGCTAGGCATGCGATAGATATAAATGAATGTATAGCACCAGAGTTAATTAGAAAATATACGAGAGTGCCAGAGATAGTATAATAGCGTCCTCATGGGTTATGGCAAAGATCATGGCCTTCCATTTCTTTACCTGATCCATGCCCTTGCTTGGTCTACCATTATTATACTCGTAGGTGAAGTGGCCTAACTGATCACAGTGGTAGCAGACATTCTACCCCTTTATACATTCCCGAAGTGGTGCTTCTTACACTTATGGCATTGACGAGGTGCAACACTTTTCTGGCCACTGCTTGGCCCGGTGTTCTACCTTTTATAATGTCCTGGTCCCTGATGCCTGTTCCTGCTAAGTTGGACCACTTCCTATTCCTGTGATTGTTTTGAGCAGGCTAGCCCCCAACCTTCATACCTAGTAGGTGACCGTCTAAGCGTTTTTCACTACCTCACCATAGGTCGGGAGATCAAAGGAACTAATGATCTGCTAGATCTCAGGCCGATCTCAGGCCGCAACCCTCTTTCAAAGTGCCTGGCCTTCATATGTTTAGTGCTCACTAGGTGTAGGGCAAACCGGGACAGCTCTTCGAACTTTCTTTCGTAAGCAGTGATGGCCTTGTTGCCCCATATGAGTTGTAGAAACTCCACCTCCTTGTGATCACAGAGGGCGTGGGAGAAGTATTTATGTATTATCTCAGTTTTGAACTGAGCCAAAGTCATGTTCCTCAGTTCTTTGTCAGTCCTAGTACGGGATGCTGACTCACCCCAATGTCCATCCCCACGAACCAACTTGAATTCCACGTACAAAATCTTCTAATCCTCAAGGCATGAGATGTGGTAGAAAATTTTCTCCATCGTGCGGATACACACATCTACAGTCAATGGCCCACCCTCACTGTCAAACCTCAGCAAATGGTGCCAACAGAACTGTTCGATGACTAGCACTATGGGGGGCAGCTAAAGGTGTTACTGGTGCCGGAGCTGAAGTCGGGGCCTACCCCATTCCTTGAACGACCCGGATAAGTTCTCTGAGCGCGTCTGTTTATGTTGGGTGCACCATTTCCTTACAAAACAAAGGTATGCATGTTGTAATAAGTTGAAAGACATATTCTAACACAATAGGAAATAATGAGGAACAAACTCAAGGAACACGAAAATTTTTTCATTTATTATTATCCATAGAAAATCCTTTGAGAGGAGTACATGAAGGGAGCATCTAGTGCTAACAGTTGAAATGAATAAGGAACAACTCTAATAGGAGCAACTCTAAAAAGAATATGTACAATATGGAAAATGACAACTATTCTAAGCTCTCTCATATCTCTAGTCATTATTGTCGCTAACCCAACGGCTGGATGCCCTAAACTTCTTGGGCGGAAGAAGCATGTCTTCCCAAGTAATGCATGATTTTGGTTCAGAGTCTTTCAAAATCTTTACTTTCTCATCCTCTTCTAACTCCTCATCTAATTCCTCCTTAGGCTCCCAATCAAGGTGAGCTATATTGTGAGCATACTTTCATAACAATTCGATAAATCACACGAGCACATGCACAAACACATAACATGTAATTGCATTATATTTTCATAAAACGTGGGCATATAACTTTGAAAACAATTTTAGTAAGAAATCTACCTTAACACGCTTTCTTTTTTTTGAGTTTGAGCTATAAGGCAGACTATTCGTGTGTCAAATTACGCATCTCGTCTAGACAAATAAATAATTAGCTCTTCCGATCTATTTGAAAATATTTAAAACTAAAAAAAAGTATGAACTTAAATTGTGAACTTTGAAATTTAGGGTAAAATAACTAAATTTTAAAAGTTTTGGACTAAAACACAACTTAGTAAAAGTTTAGGGCTACAAATTTATTTCTCAAAACCTTTGAGATTGAAATAGAGTTTTTCAAGCCTGACGGACTAAAATAAATAAAAGTGGAACTTTTGGATCAACTAAAACATTAATAAAACCGTATAGATTGAAATCAGAAAAGGGTAAACGGTAGGGGCTGATTCCCATAGACTTAAAATATTTGGACCAGATAAAACATTGAATAGACACTAATGACCAAATAGCACAGAATGAAACTCAGGGACTGGGAGTGCAAATGGGGTTCATTTAATTCAAAATCCTTAAACTATTTCACCAATTTCGTTCAAATGCAGAGGCGAGGGCAATAGAGTTCGATTCGGATTCAAGGAGTTTTGGTTCATGGATTTCAAGTGAACAGAGAACATACAGGTAGTGGCGATGGGAGTTCGAGCAATTAGTTTGAAGGCTGGGTTCGACATCAGTCTTAGTTTGGGGTGCTCGGCTTGAGTAGCGGAGAGAATTCACAAGATGTGGGTTTGAACGACAGAGGGGTTCATGAATGAGTGGTTTGAGTGAGGCAGGTTCGAGTATGGCTTTGGACTTGTATATTTCTGGTTCGAGCGACGGTGTAGGGTTCGATTTTGTGAGTAGCGACTAGGTTCGGTATTTCGGCCAGAGCTTTGGCTAGGGTACGTTGGGGTTCATGGGTTCTTGGCTATCAATTTTTGGTTTTTTGGGGTTTTGTTTTGGGCTGAAGGGGTGGTGATCTGATTGGAGTCGAATTCGGAAGTTAGAACGAAAAGGCAGTAGTGGTTGCACGATGATGTGTGTATATGTATGTAAACCTGCGGTAGTGAAAGAATTGTTGGCAGTGGCTCTGTGTGTGTGAAATTTCTGAGTGATAACTTCTTCCTGAGAATTTGGGTGAGAGTGATGAATGTAACGAATGTATTTGTTCGTGTATAGTAAATAGATTCTTTTGCCGAATGATTGTAAATTTTGGTTGTTGCGTGAATTCTTGGTGAACTTTGACTGTAAAATATGCAGAGAATGAGAGTGTTTGCAGAGTGTGTTCTAATTCTGTATTTAATAGATGTGAAGTGAGGTGAACGTGGGGGGATTTTAGTAAATCAGATTCTATGTTGCAGATAATCGGAGTGGAGTGGGGGAGTTTTTCTTCAGTTGCCAATGGCAACGTCGGTTAGGAAAAAATTTGATTCTCAACATGTGTCAAAAATGGACCAGCTTGGAGAATTTGTCACAACTTACAAACGAGCCAAGAAGAAGGAAAGAAACAGAGGAGGGGAAAAAAGGGCAAAAGGAAAGGAAAAGATAAGGAAGCGAGGGATTTCAATTCAGTTGGTGTGGCTTGACACTGGGCTCTCAACTTCTTGTGTAATTTCATATAGGTAAACGAAGAAGTTATTTTTGGGTTTTATGTATTTTCTAATGAGTGTTGAATTTATGGTTTATTTTTATGATTTGGGCCTAAATAATTGGTTTTTTAATATTGCAAGAAGGATAAGTATTGTGATGTATTTTCATAAACCCTGAAAATTGAGAACTTAGAGATTTTTGTGTAAGGTAATCTCTGACGATAATATGTGAGCAAAGTAGGGATGGAATACTATTTAAGTTGGGTTAAGGTGGAATAGTGTTTTTGAGAACTATCAATAATTAAAGTTAAATGGAGATGTATATAAATGGGATGTTGATGAAACATGGATTTTAGAATCAATTTTGGTTGTTATGTATGGATATGGTGTATTAAATATAGAACATATTATTGATAAGAATTGCTGTAATTATACGAAAGAGTTGAAACAAATTTATGAGAAAGAAATAGATATCTTATATATGCATGAGATTGATGGAGACATGACGATATCAATAAATTAACAAAAATTCTAGGGAGACATGAAAAATAGACGTTACTAGGTGACATTCTTATGTGACACACTTGTATTGGATAATGAAAAAGTAGCTACGTAATCATCACCCAATAAATGTGTGCCACATAAGAATGTTATCTATTAATGTCACTTCTATATGTCTCCCTAGAATTGCTCATACATTATGAGTAGAGTGGATAACTATAGATGTGGGTAACTAGGTGATTAAGAATTATTATGTGCGTTGCACGTGTCACATCTACAGTTGCACATGTTGCGTCTGCAATCTTGTTGACAATTTCATTAAAAATAACACAATAATTCAGCCAATTAATAAAATGAAGTAAGCAAAAAAATAACAAATTTAAGAATGATACATGTCCGAAGAATAAGCAATGACTCCTATCCATTTGGCAATATGAGTCAGGCATACAGTATGTGGCCAGTTGTTATGTGCGTTTACAATCTGCCTCCTTGGCTTTGTATGAAACAAGAGAACATATTCCTATCTTTGTTGATCCCACCGTCTCTTCTTCTTGACCAATAGTTCTCCACTGTCTCATTATCTCTGCACTGTGGGTTTAATCTACACCAAGTCCGCCCTCCACATCTGCCATACTTAGTTTGATTGCAAGGAGAGGGCATTGTGGTATCGAAGATTTTCTCTTTCTGTCGTCTGGCTTTCAAAAACTACCGGTATGTCCTTTAAGCCTTATTACCAAGCTGCTAGAGTTCCTAAATGAGTTTAAGAAGCTTCGTTTTAGGGAAAATAGTCCAAGATTTGCTTTTCGTGTATGAGTTTGTTTGCTATAATGAGTAATATTATAATTTTCCACGAATAAGCTAAAATGAATTTGGGGATTTTCCTACTGTAGTTGGAAATGCTTGTTTCGTTTATCAGGTTTTCCCCTTTTTTTTGGGTGGGTTTTTGAAAGGAGGAAATGCTTGTCTCATTAAGAACTTGGGAATGACCAATATTCTGGGAAATAATTTTTAAAAAAATTGATTGACCAAACAATGTTAACTAACTTTAAAAAGTATTGATAAACTGAAATCAGGTGATGAACTCGTTGTTTGTGTCTTTGAAAAATGTAACTGCTTCAACAAGGAAGAAGACCTTAAATCAAGTTCTGTTTTATTAAGAAATATAGTAAAATAAACCAATTTTTTCTCCTCCTTTAAAACCGTAAGGCTTGGTTTTCCTAATTTATTTGGCCTTTCCAGTGACACATGGCAGATGTAATGCATCAAGGTGGGGATGGTGGAGGTGACCCTCCCCATGGCCCGACTCGTAGCTTACCTGGGTTATGTGAGTCTGGTAAAAGTTTACCATTAAATCATATAATTGTGTATAGCTTATAATGAAATTGTATTGTTAGTCTACTTAAGGTTTTTCCTTCTTTTTTTTTTTTTTTTTTTTTTTTTTTTAACCCTACAGCTCCATCAACCCGTCGCCGTGGTGCATCTAGAAGTCAAAACTTAGACAGAATCTGGAGAGCTAACAAAAAGAATCCAC
>CAVNYN010277537.1:0-12143 GCA_963692815.1 Nyctanthes arbor-tristis
TCTCAGTTGCAAACTCCGCCCCATCATGGTCATCACCCTTGTTGTCTTCTTCCTAAACTACATGATCCTCTACCTCAATCAAATTTGCTTGTTTACGATCCGAATAGGTGTTGGAACGATGACCAGGTTTGCCACAACGGTAACATATAGGTGGCATAGGCTTTGCATATGGATTCTAATTCCCACTCTGAGATTGATTTCGAACCTGACCCTAATTACTGCCTTGTTCTATAGTATAGGGTGCTGGGGAATTAGGTTGTGTAATTCCGTGATAGTTAGCGGCCCTCTTATCAGACTCTATCATCTCTGCCTTCAAAGCTATGTTAATGGCCTCCTGCAATGTCCACAAATTCTGCAACCCTATCTTCTCTTGGATTGATGCCTTCAGCCCACCAGTAAACCTGGCAGCCATCTGATTCTCTGATTTTTCCAAGTTGTTACGTTCGTACAATCGCATGAAATCGTTGGTATAGTCGTTCACACTATGATTGCCTTGCACACAATTTAAGTACATACGGTATAAAACCTACTCATAATATGCAAGTAGAAATCTACTCATCATCAACTGTTTCATCCTCCTCCACGTACGAATTTTAGCCTTCCTTTGTCTCTACTGAGTAGTCTGCAACTGATCCTACCATACAGTTGCCGAAGCTTTCAAACGGAAAGCTACCATTTTCACCATATTCTCTTTGGGGATCTCCATGATTTCAAAGAAACATTCAACCTCCACTAGCCAATCTAGGAAATCTTCAATCTTCAAATTTCCATAGAAATATGATATCTGCCTTAATACGGAAATCGTCAGAGTTGTTGTGATTTTGAGGGTTAGGGTTTAAAGGCAGACCTGGTTTCTCCTCTGAATCTGACTCAGCTTCACCCCTTGCAGGTCTAATCATAGCACCTCTATTAGCCGGCTCATTATTTCCTCTATTGTTGTTTCTATCACCGCCACCATCACCATGGTTACCATTATTGTTCTCAACAGTCTCTAAGTGACCTAGGATCCAATCGCTTTTCCATCTCTTCAAATTGACGGGTGTGGACATCAAATTCTGCTCTAGTAACCGGAGCGCTAGCCATTAGAACATGAACACAAACGACCAATATTTAATAGTCAACAGTATTGAGTCAGGCAAATCTCAGGCTCTGATACCACTTGACGCAAAACAGAAGCAACAATATTTCGAACGAAACCTTGAGATCGGAAGACTTGGAATCCATCAAGAAAGTCTCGGAATCTACTAAGAAATTGAATAAAAATCAAGAAATTATATTAATAATCGAATGAATAGAAACTATACATGAGTTCTCTTTATATAGGCACAAATTTACCTAATCCTAATATACCTTGGAAAGCAATTAAAATATGAAAAAGGAAACTAAAATCCTACTAAAACAAGGAAAACAATTAAAATCCTAATAGAAATAGGCAAGAAATTAAAACTTAAATCCTAACACTAATAGAACTACATTTTCGTCCTACATCAAAAGTAAACCAATGATTTTTAATGCTTGAACATATCAAAATTTACTTGATGAAGTGAATTTTCAGCGAGAAAGAGGTTGGTGAACATTGGCAAGGGATTATGAAGGTAGGAGAAGAACAAGAAGCTAGCAGCATGAACTATTGTGGGGATATGAGATTTGGGGTACGACACTCTTCAATGAACATGAATGCAGTACATTTAACAACTAGAACATGTTAACTTATATGTCATGGCAACTTATTAGAAGGCTTACTCATTTTTTAGTCTCAATAAATTTATTTTATGGGCACAATAATTTTATATTTGTTATAAATTAGAAGGAATTATATAGAAAAGTAGACATAAAAGTAGAGAAAAAACTCAAAAATTATGTGTATCATTATGAGAATCCAAGGACCTTATTTATAGGTACAAGTCTAGGGTTTTGGGGGTACAATAATCATTCATAATATAATTAAATAATTTAAATATTCTCCATCGAATGACTCATGTATACAACAATTGCCTTATTAAAAACCTTGTTTGGAGAAAAACCTAACATGAGAAAAAAAACTACCAAACTAAGGAAAAAAGAGTGCAATTAATCCTGAATAAATTTGGAGCATCCAAAATGCTGCCTCATCAAAACCTTGCCAGAAAAACCCAATGGGATAAAAACTGGTCGAAGGAAAAAGAATACAACTGCTCCCCCTGAATTCATTCAATAATGGTCATCTTGTATTGAATCATTGCGCCAAATCGTCAATACTCTTTAAGACCTAACATGGAAAAAACCCTGTGAGAAAAAGTCCGAGTGAAAGAAAAATACATTATTCTTTAAATCGCAATAACTCAATAAAAATTCATTAACAAAAGAAAATAGACAAAATTAGCAAAGAAACGAACACATAATCAAATGTTCATTTTATTTTATATTCTTTATTTTCCATTCTATCATTTGTTTGACACTCTTTTGATTTGGATTTATATAAGAGAACAACTTACTACAAATTTTGGAAAACTTCTTACATAACATTCGTTGTTAAATTTATTGATTTCCCTTTTTATCACAAATCAAGTTCCTCGGTCTCGAACAATTCATCACCTTAAATAATAGAACATAAAACTGTTGATAAGTAAATATCGACCCTTTAAAAAGAAGTCACATGAAAGAGCGAACGTCTTGAATTTTGTTGATGGCCATGGTAACAATTGTGTAATAATTAAATAATTCAATTGCACAATATAACAAAACAATCAATATTTTTAGGTAATATAATTGAAATTTCAATCATCAAATACTACGTGTGATTGATGACACTGAAATATCCGGTACTATTTCAAATTGCTCATTGCAACTTAATGTTCATGAAAAGAGATCTTAAAATGAGGTAGAAATCAATTAGCCCCTTTTGATTTCTCTTGCACCCATTAATTGGGTTTATAATTTATATGGTCCCTTTTAGCAAAATTTTTTTATTTGAGACGTCCCTTTTTTTCCTTCGGATTTTTATGATATAATTAATTAATTAAACCTTGTCTCAAATCTATATTCTATATATAATAATACCAAAAAATTTTTTTAAAAAATTTCTAATTTCGTGCTTCTAAATCTGTCGCAACCTAAGCCACCTGATACATTTGTTTGGTAAGTTCGATAGTGCTTGAAGAAAAAGGTATAACTTTTGTATACAGTGTTTGTTTTCAACCCATAACAGTGCTTCATGACCTGCAATGTAAATCAATAAAGCCCGAGAAAATATTAACAAAAGCAAAAGACTACAAAAATTCAATTTTCCATTTCATTGCAGTTGGTTCAGAGTAGGCAATATCTAAGCAAAAAGGAGGCATTTTTTTTTTTTATACCAACTCGCTTTTAGTTTGAGCAACATAGTAGAAAATAATTTTATCTTTCATTTTGATATGTGATCAAGACCTACATTTGCTATAATAATGAATAAACCAAAAGAAGCCAATTAATACGAAAACTGCTCTAGTGAAAGATGCACAATTTGAATGAATTCATTATATCAGTTGCATCATAAAGCTATGTTAGAAAAAAGATAAAATAGACTAAAGAAAGATAGATAATTTGAATTCATGTCATCATTTCCACCATAAAATTATATAGAAAAAAATCATCACACAAAATAAGAGTTCACATCTGATTGATTTGTGATATGAAGAGATTAACATGAACGATTTTAAGTAGGAGGTAGACAATACTATACCCCACAACAAAAAGAAAAAATATAAAAAAAAAAGTGAGATAATGGGGGAAAAAATGAAAGAACAAACAGAGCAAAATAATGGAAAGAAAAATTAATGACAAATTGTCAGAGTCTTACAATTAGTGATTTCTTGTTTTCAATCTCAACCAAATTGTAAAAATTGTCCTACAAATTAAAAAATTTCTATTAAAACTAAGAAACAAAAATAACAGTTTATAAAACAAAAAAGAGAATGACTACCGAATAATGAGAAAATCTTTCTTTTAAGGTCGGAAATCTGTTGCTACTGCCATTGAAGGACTAAATTGTGGTCGAATCATTTCACCAAAAATGTCACTATGAAATCGGGGGAGGATGATGCCAAAATGAATCAAGGAAAGAGACTGTCATAGAAGAATAATAACGTGGATGCCAATGAATAATCAGAGTAGAGGAGAATTAATAATAACGTGGATGCCGAAGAATAATCGGAGTAGATGAGAATTAATTGAAGATTATTGAAAGGACGCCTTAAAAAAAAAAAAAAAAAAAAAAAGAGGACTCTTTGACTGAAAATTAGGAGGGGGAGAGAGAGTAGTGTTATTGAGCAGTTAAAGATAATTGAATTCCCAATGGATGTGAAGCCTAGAAGGCAGAAAGATAACTATTGCCTGAGAAATAATAGCTCTTCCCAATGCACACAAAACGTAGAGAGGCCAAAAAAGCATAATTAAGATTATTAAGAATTAAAAAAAAATGAAAAAGAATAGCAGCTGAGTTTGGGCGGGAGATCGGAAGAGCGTCCCCACTCCAAGCTCAGCTGCTTTAATATATAGCATAAAATAGATATAGATTTATTATATTTTCATATATTGTCAATTGAGCACATCATATTTTAATTACCACCACATATTTAATGATACATCCACATAAGTACCTTTTGATATTTTATTGACATGACATATATTTTCAAATAATTAGATTGTTGATCTTAACATATGGCAATCTACTAGATTGCACCTTTTTATTTTGGCCAATATTCTATGTCATTAAATTTTTTGATGAAAAATTAATTCATCATCCTCGCAATCATTGAGCTCATTAATACTTATTTATCATCGATAGCTATTCCTTTTCGATTCCATTTGATTCCCAGTGTAGACATAGCGCTTTGAGATCTCTTTTATTTAACTAATTTAAGGTATTTGAACCTCTTCAGAGGTTTTTTGATCAGTTATGTCTATATACTCTTCTAGATTATTATGCCTCAATATGACCATCATATAAAATATCTGCTCCATGATTTATTTCTGGATATTTAATTTGGAATCGACTGCATCATTCTTCAGGCATGCCATTAATACTCAAATCCTCTTATAGGAATTTATATCAATTTAAGTTGAAGTCTTTAATTTGGTATATACTATTGGTAACTATATAGTTAGTAATCTGAAATGTAAACTATCTTACAAACTTCAGCTTTGCATTACGCTCAGCGAGGATTACAAACGCGCATTTCATATATTTGTTACTAACTATCAATTCCTCCCCCTAATGCTGAGAAGACTTGGCGAATGAAGTAACTATTGACAAATTATGTCGTAATATATCATCCTTCATGAATGAAAATTAAATAAATGCTATACAAAAGGGATTTAAACCCGAACGTGCATTCTCAACATTCAAAAATATCCATCTCAATTATGTAGTGGCGCGATTATCTCATAAATCACATTTATAACCTTTAGGAAAGAGAGGTTTCTGACTATAAGACAACTATAAAAGGGGGTATCACAAAAATTTTATATTTGGCAAATTTATTGAGAATATCGCTGCTACCTATGAAATGTTGATTTCACTCAACCATAAATGATTGTTCTCGTTAAATAGTATAGCAAATAACTTAAGGCATTTACCAATTAAATTTGCTAAACCATAGGCGATGAAATATCCCAAATAACATATGAATAATTAATAATCTTGGCATATGACTCACTAACTAGTTCAAACAAACAATCTCGAGATCGGAAGAGCACACGTAAGGTGCATGTGACCTCTAGTGTATCCAAATATTTATATCATATATTCTAGATGTCTACACGAAGGGTGAATGGGCTCACAAAACTCAACCTAGAATTTAAATTCACTCTAGAATTTATTCCAAAACATTTGGAACCATGTTGCAAAATTATTTAGTGATGATTTTATAATTAGTTGGCCTCGAGAACAAGTAATACATAAGTTTTGAAGAATCTTCAAGTTCCTCAAACTATTCTCAATATTTTAATTATTTATTAAACTAGGATGGCCTAACGAGTTATATCAAATAAAATGCTCTTAAAATTGAACTTCTTGTTCAATATATAACAAGTAAATTTGTATCAATACTCTATATTACAAATTAAGATAATTAACATAAATTAACTCTTCTGAAGTTTTCAAATAGTAATTGAACTTCTGGTCTATATATTTAATACAATCTACGAGAATGTCCATAAATTTTTAACATAACATCTTCAGGATTTATATCAAAATCAATTTGAATATATCATTGTATTTATGATATAAAATTACTTGTGATATTTGTTGAGATTTGTACTGTTTCACGAGTACAATAAAATATATTTTTACAAGATATATTCATGAAATCTTCAAGATTTAAACATGAAATTTGTGAATATATAATCAATTGAGAAATCATTAGGATTTTATATTCTTATAGAATACTCACAACAATGAAATTTTTCAAAAGTAATAGATTACTATTTAAATCTACTCTTCTACAGTAATATCAATCTAGTTAAACTATCAATTCTTCAATAACAATAGTCTAATATTCTTCAAAATCATTTAAACTGTAATAAAAAGAATCATGGAAATATTAAATGTAATATAATTTTTCACTTTGATGATATAATACTCAATTGGAATATCAATGTATTGTGCATTTGATCATGGAAACACAATAATGAATCTCACATATTTTTCTCTTCAAGCGCAGAAGATATTCAACTGGAATATTAGTTTTATGGTATTTCTTCAAGAAATCTAATAGATATAGCACATTCTATGACTCTTCTAGAATATCACGACGCTCTTCCGATCTAGATATAATTGTGAATCTTCCTATTAAAAAATATTATTTTACATCATAATAATCTTCTAGATTATTAATAAATTTGAGACATTTTTCTTTCTTCTGGAAATCACAAAAATATGAACAAAATTATACTTATTGAAGATATACAATAAAATGCAATGTAATAATGTTCAAGATCATTACTAAAATTGTAAAGGCCTTTATTCTTAGGAAAATACAACCAATAATATATTATTTTCTAATAGGCATTTTAAGGGCAAATCTATTTTATCTATAACAATCTTCTAGATCATTGGTAGATTTCAAAAATTATAATTTTTCAAGAAAACATGACAAATATAAATTCATAATTTACTAGTAATAAATTAAACAATCATATATTGTACATCAATATAATAATTTAGGTATCCCAATAACTAATTATCCAAAATAAGAATCACCAATGATATAATAAGAGTATATGGATTTCCTTTAATAAACTCACTCATTTACTTTATCGGTGTATGAGATAGGTGACAATAGAAGGAAACTGATGAGATAAAACTTTTATAGAATTCAAAGCCATGAAAACTTCTTTTGTTCATAATACACATAGAGAAAACTTATATGTAGTTTAAATTTAAATGAAATCTTTTGGATTTCATACAAGATCTTCAAGAGTAACCACATAAGATTTACTAGATATAATTTATACAAATTCGCTCTTCAGAAGTACCATATATTCAGTAATACTCAATCTAAATTGTTACTACTTCTC
The DNA here is from genome assembly GCA_963692815.1 of Nyctanthes arbor-tristis. NCBI lineage: Eukaryota > Viridiplantae > Streptophyta > Magnoliopsida > Lamiales > Oleaceae > Nyctanthes > Nyctanthes arbor-tristis. The sequence continues at coordinate 7,537 of CAVNYN010277537.1, forward strand.
AAGTAACAAAGAATTTTAACAATTGTTACTATTTGTTCTTCATGAGCAATACATTTCATACTAAATCATTTAAATTGCGACTGCTATTGGAGTAGTACAATATTCTTCTAGAATATTAAAATTTGGAAAAAATTGTTCTCTGGAACAAATTATATTATCTCATATTGATTTTTCAAGAATAATCAATAAATTGTTTACTGAATTTAAATCGTACAATGGCTTGCTCTTCAAGAGCAATATTAACTTTTCATTGTTAATTAGTATTGATTCAAAATATTGTTACTTCCAGAATAATAACTAAAAATTCTTCAGAAATATTTAGTATAGATATTGTTTTCCAAGACTAAGTAGTATTTAACTGAAATATAAGAATAAATTGTGCCAATTTTAGAGTAACAATATATTAACTCAATTATAACAATTAATATATACAGTAAATATGTATATCTAATGTAAATAATATGAATAATATCTAATCTAATGGAACACAAATAATAACAATTATAAAAATGAAAAGTATGATTCTTAATGATCAAAAAATATATTCTTTAAAAATAAATATTGGGTTTTCTTTAGGAAATCACAATAAATAAATCTCATAATTTTGGAAACAAGCTATATTATACCAGAATTCATTTTTAACAAAAGATAAGTTGTGATTCTTCGAGAATACAACGAAACATTCTATATCAATAATATTAAAGAACATCTGAGAATATCTATAAAGATAGAATTCATGTTCCTTTAGAAAATTATAATTATTTACACATCTTAGTGCCATTATAGAGTAAGTCATACTCTTCTGGAATATTTAATTAGATGTTATTTTAATTCTTCAAGAATTACTATAATGCAATCATAATAATCTTCAAGATTATTAATGTGATAGGACACTACATCCCCATAAATATCAGTATATAAATTATAACATATGGGGATAATCATGTGAAATTCAAAAACTTTTTCTAATAAACAACGTATCAATTATGATGCTTGGATCTATATGAGTTTTATCATATCACTGCTAGAATGTCATAAAAAATGATAAAAGTGAGACAGATAGTAGCTTTCATATTTACATTAATCCTTAATAGTCTCCATAATTATTTCTATAAGGAGAACAAATCAAGAAAAAGTTCATGATCTCTTTTTCACTGTAAATAAAATACCAAAAATTCATTGAATTGAATTTTGGATTTCCGTCCCTATATATGCACATAAAGACTCGCGAATCAAATTAATTTTTTTTTGAGATCAAGTCATATATATGACAAAAGTAAAAAAAGACGACCAGTTTGACTTTTACACCATGTTAATACAAATTTGGAGATAATCTTACTATTAAATTGACAAACTATCCCATTGTCAAATTCAGAATAATCTTTCCATTAAATTGATAGATCATTCAAATTGAAAACCATCTAACCACTAAAATTGATAGAGGATTCCAACTAGGACGACACACAAGTTAATCATCTAAAAGAAAACATGTATAATAATAAAATTCTTTGTGCATGGTTTGCATGACCATGCATGATGTGGTGTTCATATGACCATGGAAAAATGATCAATGAAACCACCGATGCTCTCAACAGAAGAGAGGAAAAAGAAGAAAATAAAATCATATCTAAAGAAGAGAAAAAAAAGAAATTAACAGCGGTTCCTGCTGATAACATGCTATAAATTAGAAGGAATAATATAGAAAAGTAGGCATAACAGTAGAGAAAAAACTCAAGAATTGTGTGTATCATTATGAGAATCCAAGATCCTTATTTATGGTACAAGTCTAGAGTTTTGGGATACAATAGTCATTCATAATATAATTAAATAATTTACAACAATATTTAGATACAGATTTGTTTCACAATAATTTTATGCGTAGATACAAAGTTATTCTTGATTACTAGTTAGTAATTATAACTACGTTAACCTGGAAATTAATTTGGAGGTAACACAATTTGACTTGCGGTGTCAGAGAAAACAATGGTTTCTCTACACCTTTCGCAGCACGGTCTGGATGGTGGTGGCAACCACTTTAGTTTGTTATTACAATTTTGTAAAATTTTCTTCATTCACCCTTTTTTTTTTAAACAAGGGATTTGATTCACTGGGAAAAAACTTTAGTGCTCCAAGAGCACTAACCAATTAATAACCAATCCAGCTGGAAGGATTGAGCAGCAGTTAGCTGAGACAAGGGTGAACGGAAATGGCTTGTTCAGATTCCAGCAGAGAAGTGCTTCTCCTGAAATATTTGAAGTAGAGGAAGAGTCCAATAGAGTTGACTCTGAGAAGTCAATGAAGCTAGAAGTAGGATATGTTTTGTGGTGAGAGGATTCAGATTGGCAGAATGGTTTTCAGATTAATGAATTGTTGAATGATGGTGAGATCTCATATTATATGGCAACATCTGTTGAAGATCCCCAAAAAAAAATTTATTTCTATGTTGTGTTGGAAACAAGAATAAAGATAGCAATAATTTCAAAAAATTATTTTCTTTAAAGCAGGATCGATCTTGATATTTAATTCAATATATGATTTTACAGAAATAATTTCTTAAAGAAAGAGCAGTGGAATAATACCTTTAGTAAGCAATTATTCCTACGATCAATGATCACGAACTCCTAGCTCCCAACCCTTGTATCGGTTGGGGTTGTTGCCAATAATAATCCTAAATTGAAAAGGAAAGAAGTAGGAATTCTTAAAGGAAAAAGAATCCAAATCATAAAAAGAATTGTCTTGTCTTCAAAGTCAACGAAGCCTATAAATAGAGATGTTTTCCTCTTCTTTTATGTACAAGTGGTATAAGTGAGTTGAGAAAAAAATTAGTGAATCTAGCACCTTAAGAGTTTTTTATAACTCTCTGTGGTTTACTCAAAGGGTAGAAAATTAGGTGTGGTAAAACTTTGGGTGATTTTTCCGGTGTCACTTGTGTCGGGTGAGAAAGTCTTGTAAAGAAAAATAGTATCTTAGCGTCTTGAGATTTCTTTTATTCTTTGGGGGTTAGACAAATGGTATAAATTGATAGATGCAGTAAAACTTGTTATATTTTTCTTGTAATATTTGAAAGATTGGTTTGGCGAGTGAAAATTCTGCATGGTTGTAGCGACTTTAATTATATAGTGGAAAGTTTTGACAGTCCATAAATTTGTCTTTGTTCTTTTATTTTTCTTATCTCAAGTAAATTCCTTGAATAACGGTAATGCGGGTATAATAGGGGAATTTGCTTTAATTCCCAACAGAATCTTATCCGGAATGCTTCCAAGTCTTGGATAGCACCAGCGAGTGGCGGCGCTAGGAATTCTCCAAAACCCAACACAAGAGTCGAACCTTAGAGAATTAGAATTCTCTACAACAGTATTAGGGCGCGGCTCTTCCTCAGATTGAGAAATAAGACCGCTCCCTTCCCCTATTTATAAGCAAAAATGTTGGGCTTTTTCATGTCTTGCAAGATAGAGAATTCTATTCCTAAAAGGACTATGCAAACCCTAGAATTCTTTTCCAATTAATTCTACGACTTTCCAGAAGCTTCCAGAGGGACCCAATCAAATTTACATAATTAGGCTCCCAATAATAAAATCCAGTTAAGCTGATCCAAACTGTCTGATTTAATTATTAATAATTCGTACACTCCACTAAAGACAAATTATTACAACTCCTAACTATATAAATAATCATAGGAACTAAAATAATTAATTCCGCAATTAATTATCCTCTTGACTTATCAATCCAATAGTTCGTCCCCGTCTTATGATCCGATAATTGATTAGGTATGCATATGACTGTATCACCTAATTAATTATATGTTTTGCTTATTTCTCAATCACCACTACTATGATTTCTATTTTGCAAGATTCACTAAATACTAACGTTAGATTCCTGAAATCATACTTGCAAGTGATTAATTAAGCAGATCATTTAACTATTTATTCAAGAGCAATAGATTCCTTTCAAAGTACGCATTCTACTAATTCACTCTCCTTCGGTCCCCAATATACAAAGAATATTGACCAAATATTTATTTGGTCTCACTCATAGCACATCTAAGTTCCTTAGGATTGTTTCATAGAAGAACCCATCCAAGACGGATTTAGACAAACCATATGACATTCATGTGGAACCTCAATTCATGCGCACAGTTATGCTATGGGATTAAGTTCACACTGTGGCCCAGTCTAATATATTTATCCCAAAGCATATCAATGTTATTACTCACGACCTCCACCAGTTACGATGATCAAGATAAATCCCCTACTAAAAAAAACTTAGAGTAACAACAAATGAGCTCAATAGAGCAAAGTGTCAACCTTTATTCTCAGATCAGGACTAATATTTTTTCGGTTGAAATATAATATGTATCTTTCGTACTTATCTAGAAGTACCTATCTCCATATTATCTCAAAGGAACTGATGGCCCTTTGTTACCGCTCAAATATCGTAAATCCGCTTATTGAAAATAAACGTTACATTTATTCAATAAATAAATAACTACTTATTCATACTTCGGTCATTGTCCCAACACTTTATTGGGCACATATCCCAACATCTTGGTTCACATCCTTCTCAACTAGAGCTTGCTTGAGAAGATATGAAGTTGTGGAGATCGGAAG
>CAVNYN010277538.1:0-17863 GCA_963692815.1 Nyctanthes arbor-tristis
TAGTAAAATGCCTGAGTTCATAACTCTGCTCTCCTCCAAATACGTCGTATAAGTTCACACGTCTAACTTATATAAAGTTGTAATAATTAATAGTCAAGTAACTGGGGACGGTAATTTGACACATCGACCCATAAACCCTTAAAGACATGCCCCTAATAGTATTGACCCGCCACGCCTAATTTGAGCAAAAGGACATGTATGGGGTAACACCGTCTACCTCGCAGTGGGTCCAGGGTGGGGATGGGTCAGGTTGGACCCTCCCCACAGACCCGTGATCCACTAAGCATTTTTTTTTTACTAAATTTAATTCTAAAAATGTATAAAAATTATTAGAGATAACAATTTAACCAATCGACCCATAAATTTGCAGTAATTTATTTTTATTTTTTTATACTATTTTTTGAAAGGATTTTTCTATCGAATTGAAAGAATGATGTTATTATATTAGTTAATATTCAGAACTTTAAAATTCTAAATAAAGGGTTTTTTAGAATAGTTCTATATGGACAAAGAAGGATACAAAAATTGTTTCAAATAAGAAACATGTCTTGTGTAATTACCTTTAATGTAAAAGTCATTTGATGTGTTGAAAAATAAAATTCTACCATGTGCTTGTTTTGTTTAACTTTTTGTATGAACTTTTGTTCAAATAGCACAACTCTTTGTTTTATTCTATGTTTATCAATTAATAATGCTTTACAGATGACATTAATTGAAAGGAGGAAAAAATTGGTAAGTCTTTTAGTGGGTCATGTTGGCATTCCACCCTGTCCATGTCCCGATCTATTTTGACTCGCCTTATAAAATATTGGACAAAAATGTTGTATCAGATTTTCATAACAAAAACAATAAATATATAGTTTTGATTTAGCATTTGACTTATTAAATTAATGTTTCATTAATGTTATACTAATAGTTGCCCTTTTACTATGTCAAAAAAAATAGTTGCCCTTTTATATACTCGATTATTGCTTTTCTATATTTCACTTAGAAATCATCTAACTTATTTCATATTATTAGTTAACATTCTAATAATACGTATCAAGCATCTACATACCTGCATGTACTGGATACCTGTTTAGATAAAAACTTTTATATCTATGAGAAAGTACTCTCCTGACGTATTCTTTTTATGAGTAAAATTTAAAATTGATAGTTATAATTGAAATATTAAATATGAATATATTTTTGAAGAAATACAAGGGATCTTAGACTTTTAATATAAAGGAAGATCATGTATGTAGCACATCTTAAAAAAAGAAAAGAAAATCAGATAATCAGAATAGAGGGAGTAATTTTCTTTTTGTAGAGTTCATTTTCTTCTCATGGATTTCATATCTCTTTGTTCACAAAATTTTCTCTAAATTTCATTATTATTTTAGTGAAATTAAAATATCGATAAATTAGTATTCAACTCATACGTTGCATATGGGGAGAAAATTTCCCAATATTTCATATAAAAAATTTCATTACATAGGTTGCCAAAAATGCAAAAAAACAATGAATGATCACAATATAATAATTCAATCAAATGAAATAATAATATGAGTTCAGTCAATATTTTGAAGGCTTCACATTTATGGAGAAAAAAGAACAAGAAAATAAATATTTTACATCCCCTACAACCTAAACGTCGCAACATAAATGATATAGAAACAAAGATTAAAAAATAGTCACAAAGATTTCTAAGTTAGATCATATATGTCAAGAAAATAAAATTTAGCTATATATTATTATGATAGAAATTTATTATGTGTCTTTAGTTGTTGATGTGATGCAAATAAATGGATCTTTATTGCACAAAAAAAAAAGAGTAAATCAGTTGATCGATTTGCTCCAGGTAATTTTGAAAATCAAAAAGAGATAAATAATAAATAAATAAACAAATAAATAAATAGAGGTAATACCAGATAATTAGTTTATAATGTCTTCATTTTCAAATAATTATATATATAAATGCTAAAAAAAAGGAAAGAAATGAGCAAACAAAAATAAACAAGGAATATAAAAAGCTGATAAACTAATATAAATTATTGAAAACTTGTGATGAATATCCAAATAAGAAAAGTTTAAATTTTAAAACTAAAAAATAAGGCTTACAAGTTTTTCAATTTTTTTTTTATTTCGTCTTAATGTAGGAGTTTCCTTTTTATATTATCTAGATTAGTGAGTTAACTCTGCGTTGACAAAATTTGTATATTGACAAAAGTACATTAATTTCAAATTGTTCTATATTCAGAAGACTTTCATTAAAAAACTCAATCAGGGAGATCAATAGTGATCGAGTTTTAATTTCTTTAATAGAAAAATGAGTTTTTTTTCTAATTTACAGATCTAGAGTTTTATGCATGGCATGTGGCAATGTAAAATTTTTGTAGACAATAATTTAAAAAAGTTTACCAATTGGAACAACAGTAAAAAAATAATGCATAAAATATAATGTCCTATGCCCTGTAACAACTGCGTCATGATACACAGATATATATAATCACTACACCCGTACAATACATAAAAGTGTTACATAAACTGTCACGATCTTGAAAAAATTAATTCAACTTTATGATTTTCATGTAATCTATGACGCTAAATAATAATAATAATAATAATAATAAATAATACAAATTGTAATAATAGAAAGGTGATATTTTTTAAAGTTTGGCTTCCACAGATTCAAGGACGCTAGGAAAAGATATGAAGATAAAATTTTGAGATTTTAAAAGGGGACGAATTATGGAATCAATTTTGAGAAATTGTGCAATATCATAATGATGTTAGCAAAATTATAGGCCGGAAAATTATAATTGAGAATCCAAATCTAATTCAAAACTCTTGTATTATATATTATTATATTATATTATATTATATGATTTTTGGCATAAAATGTATGAGTATTGTAGACTGATGGATTTTGAATTTGGCAATATTGAATAATATTCATTTTTTGAAATAAAATGTTATTTACTTTGTGATAAATTGTCAACATTTTGAATTTTTATGTCCAAAAACAAATAACCCTAAATAGCACAAACTGACAGGCTTTAATTATAATTTTAGTTATCAGAAACATTATTTAAGAGAAATTAAAAGCAATGAATCATGCAGTTGTAAATGATCTCAGATAAAAATTAAATGTAAGTTTAATAAAAACTAATGCTGAAATTTCGTTTCCTTCTTAAATAGTTACATGGCCTTTATTTTCCTATACTTCACTACACAAATGTTGGACTTTTTGCATCTCAAAAGTTTCTTTTACAAAATTATGCTGCGAGTCTACAAAATTAAAAATAATTTGGTAGAAACTCACTTTTCTCCCAAAAGAAACATAAAAAAATTATTTTTTAATATTTTTTTGAGTGAAAAGTGAGTTTCTACCAAATTATTTTTAATTTTTGGCATAAAATGTATGAGTATTGTAGCCAGATGGATTTTGAATTTGGCAATATTGAATAATACTCATTTTTTGAAATAAAATATTATTTTCTCTGTGATAAATTGTCAACATTTTGAATTTCTTATGTCCAAAAACAAAAAATTGTCAACATTTTACAACATTTTTGTAGACCCTAAATAGCTCAAACTGACAGGCCTTAATTATAATTTTAGTTATCAGAAGCATTCTTTAAGAGAAATTAAAAGCAATGAATCATGCAGTTGTAAATGATCTCAGATAAAAATTAAATGTAAGTTTAGTATAAACTAATGCTAAAATTTCACATCCTTCTGAAGTAGTTACATGGCCTTCATTTCCCTACACTTCACTACACAAATGTTGGACTTTTTGCATCTCAAAAGTTTCATTTAGAAAATTATGCTGTGACTTAAACAGTTGATTGATGCATATACAGACACACATGCATGCATAAACATATACTTTGTATTTGAGTTGAGATTCCTTGCGTATTTTTATTTCATAAGTGAGCTCTTTTTTTCATGCCCCATGGGAATAATTAATTTACGATTCTTGGTTTTCCCATTTCAAATGTGCAACATAGAAGAAGTAACAATAGAGAATAGGGGTGATTACGTGACACAAAAACAGGGTTGAAGCGCCTAATTTGGCTTAACAATGGCATTAATTCCATGGCAAAAGGGACAATTTCCCTCATTTTTGGGGTCATTACTAAAACTAAATAGCCAGAACTGGGTGAATCCATTGCAAGGTGATGAGTTATTTTTCAGGCTAGAGATGCAGGCATTTGAGGGGACATTAATTGGGGCTTGTCGAGTTCTTAGAAATGCGGAGCTGGCTAAAATGGTCTCAGAGAATTTACTGTACCTAGACCCACAAAATCGTAGCTACTATGTTCATCAATTCAGAATATTATGAAAATCAAAACAGTGCAAAACACAACAGGTTTTAACTAGATTAAACTTAATAATATCACCTATATGTTTGACTTTTTTTAATTGTTATTTTTTAAATTATTAATTTTTAATGTAAAGTCAATGAAGACTAACTACTTTAATTTATATATGTTTTTGTTCAAATTTTTTTATTTGTATTATTCTCGTGCAATGCACGGCTAAGAATTCTAATGAGTACGATTATAATTGTGTTAATTAAAACTCTGTGAACACCTTAAATATTGTGTTAAACATTTTTTATTAATTCATTTTCCCTTTTTAAGAAAAAGGAGAATTTCATATGTTGAAGCAAATATACAATTGGGTAGTAGGTTGCAAGTTGAAATTTTTTAAGATCCATACAAAAAAGGAAAAAAAGAAATCCAATCAAAAGGCCATCCATTGTTTTTGAGCAACCATCCCCATGCTGCATCCAAGACTGAAATCACAGAGATCAAGGAGAACGAGTCAGCGCTCAGAGGAATTCAATCAACCAATTCTTCAAGAGGATCATAGATCGAAATTTTGTCCTTGCATTTGGATGTTAAGCTTCTATAGTTCACATTGTCTGCAAGGATTTCCTCCAGAATGGAATCACCATGTGCATGAGAGAAATATTGCAACTTAAAATCATGGAATCACTCTTGAATTCATTAGTTTCTACTTCTTCAATTAAACTAGGGATAGATTCTTTAATCATAATACACTAACGGGGGTTCCTTAACACATCAATAACTGCCTCTTGATAATGTGTCTTCAGGGACTGTGGTGAATCTTCTGAAATGTACTAACCAATCAATATAATACCTTGATGCCTACAATTGTTTGCTTCCCTGATGTTGACCTAGAGGGATGGAATAAATAAGTCAATTGTATATGAATTATGTCTCCCGCGAAAGATCATTTGTTCCTTCAGATGTTGACCTGAGGTAGATCTTTCCACATTTTCCCTTTAAAATTTGGTATCTAGGTATTTTAAATGTTAAATTAACTAGGGGCAAATATGAAAAGGAAAAATTAAATACAATCCTGATATAGTAAATTGGCTATCTTTTTTAAATGGACGAAAATGGAATGCTGGAATTTTTTTTTTTGGGGGACAGAGGGAGTATTAATAAGGATAATTTGTAGCAAAGGTCCCCAACCTAGCATTTGTTTGCACTTCCTCTAACCTTTAAATCTGGACAAGAAGAGCCTCGATCTTTCAAAGATTAGCGCGATTCATCCAAGTGTATAAGTTTTTTCATTATTAAAATCCGATACTCCATTTGGCAACCAATTATATGTCTTCCATTATAATTAAAATTAAATTTTGAAATTCACGTTATATATAATTACGTGAAAGTGAAACTTATATGCAAAAAAATAGAGATGTTCACATAAAAAAAAATATTTCACATTAACTTTCACGTTGCTTACCCCCCCTCCTTTTTGTCCTTATGCAAGCATGTTATTTCTATGTACTCTCAAAATGATGTTAATTTACAATTTAATTTCAATTATAATAGGATTTGAATTAGTTTGTTACCTAACAGAGCCAAAGTTTTTAAAGAACCATTTGGCATTTCATGAACTGCACTAATTTTTCTAAGGGGGTGCCTCAACATGAAATTGGATGGTTTTTAAAAATCTATACAATTCCAGATGTCCTCAATTTAGAATTATGTGGATTCTATGAAATTCCAATGTCCTCAATTTCTTATAAATTCTCGTGGATTTCTATAGATTCCAGGCTTTAAAATACACTTATATGATTCCTTGCAAAATCCGGCCTATCACCTTTGGATTCTCATGGATTTCATAATTTTTTTAAAAACCTAGGTAATTAATAAAAATTTATACTAGTAATTATAAATTAAAAAAACTCACTTTTTCTCATCACTCTAGTTTTTAAACAATTATTCACATTCCCGAATTAATGCAAAATGTACAGTATCCAAAATAATATATTTTCACAATAATGAGTATTTTTCCTTCATTGTTCTAGTTTTTAAAAAATCAATCTGTACAAAAAAAAATTGTTAGTGAATGAGATAAGTGATTATTATAATATATATATATACATATAAATATATTAAAGCAACTGAGTTTCCATTTCACATTTTTCCGCCCAAAAGCAGTTGCTAAATCGGATATCTCTCTTGGCCATTGGTTTAATCTACTAATTTTGACCATTGATTTTCATTTTATTTTTTAATTTTATTTAACTTTTTAATTTATTGCCAATTTTATAGTTTTCCTTTTTTATCTTTCATTTCTATTTTTTATATTATTTATAGATATTTTTTATTTAACTTATTATTATCACTATATTTTTCAATTTTTAATTTCAATCACAAAATCATATTTTATTTTATCCACATTTTCCTTCCTTCGTCTAATAGAACTCATTCTGTCTAAGAATTTTCTCAAATATCTCTCAATCCACATTTAAACATTCCACTATTTATTTTGAGCAATGTTATTTTCAATCATCTTCTAAATTTTTGGTTTCAATTTAACTCACATCGTCATATAGCTTCCAGATTTCTTCCAATGTTCAGCAATGTTCAATAAATCGGACCTATCATCAAATTAGGTCATTGGATTGATTTTAATTAAATAATTAAAAACAAAAGTAGTTTTTACCTAAAATAATATTGAAATTTTAGTCCCCCTTTAAGAGCCATTGAAAATATGGTTTTAGGTATAGAAAGAGATTCCACCATTAATTAATTAGTGAAAAAAATTGAGGATGTATACCTACGTTAAGCTACTTGGAGTAGGGTTCATAATATGGCCTTAGCGTATGAGCCTTGAGTTTACAAAAAAATTTAAAATTTTAATAGATCATTATTAAAAAAAAAGTTTATTATGAACCGGTGAATCGTATTTATCTTTATCTCGTACCTTCGGATTTTTTTCCTGATTGATTCTAGTATTCGCAAATGTCCAGAAAACCAAATTGGTCATCAAACTGAAAAAGCTAACAGTTTGAGATCATCGGACTGATTTTAATTAAATAATTAAAATTAATTAATTTTTATTTAAAATATGGAAAAAGAACATGTCGTTTTATAATTTTTTAATCTTTACGTTTAAAAAAAAAAGGTTGAAATTTTATTCATTTTTCTTTAGAGCCATTGAAAATATGACTTTTGGCCATACAAAGAGAATCCCACATTGATTACTTAATGAAAAGAATTGAGGATGTATGTTTATATTAAGCCACCTGAAGAAGGGTTATATATAGTAGAACATTAACTTATGAGCCTTAAACTTCAAAAAAGTTAAAAATTTTAGTAGATTATTATTGAGAAAAGTTTATTGTGAACTGTATCGGCTTTTATCTCACACCGTCAGATTATTTTAGGGATTGATTCCACTAATCACAATTATTTAGAAAACCAGACCGGTCATCAAACCGGAGAAGCTAAGAGTTCAAGGTCATCAAACCAATTTTAATTAAATAACTGAAATAAATTAATTTTTACCTAAAATCCTGTGGAAAAAGAACATTCGATTTTATAATTTTTTTATCTTTACTGTTTAAGAAATGTTAAAACAATATTCATTTTTAAGAGCCATTAAAAATATGACTTTAGGTGTATAAAGGGAATCCTACATTGATTACGTAGTGAAAAGAATTGAGAATGTATGCCTATATTAAACTACTTAGAGAATGATTATGCATAATAAAGTCTTAGTTTATGGGCTTTAAGCTTTCAAAAAAAATTCATCGGATCTATTTTAATTAAATAATTGAAATAAATTAATTATTACCTAAAATCATGTGGAAAAAGAACATTCAATTTTATAATTTTTTGATATTTACTTTATAAAAAAATATTGAAATTTTATTCATTTTTTAAGTGCCATTAAATATGAATTTGGGCATAGAAAAGAAATCCCACATTGATTACTTAGTGAAATATGACTTTAGGTATAGAAAGAAAATCTCACATTGATTATTTAGTTAAAAAATTGAGAATGTATGTTTATATTAAGCTATTTGGAGAATAGTTATGCATAATAGGGTTTTACCTTATGAGCTTTAAGGTTCCAAAAGAAGGTCATCAAACCGATTTTAATTAAATAATTGAAGTAAATTAATATTTACCTAATATAGTGTGGAAAAAGAACATTCAACCTAGTATAATTTTTTTATCTTTACTGCGTAAAAAATGTTGAAATTTTATTCATTTTTAAGAGCTAGTCAAACTATAACTTTAGGCATAGTAAAAAGAATTGAGAATATATGCCTATTTTAAGTTACTTGGACAAGAGCTATGCATAATAAAGCCTTCACTTATGGGCTTCAGGATTCCAAAATAAAGGTCATCAGACTAATTTTAATTAAACAATTGAAATAAATTCATATTTACCTAAAATCATGAAGAAAAAGTGCATTCGATTTTATAATATTTTGATCTTTACTGTTTAAAAAATTATTGAAATTTTATTCCTTTTTTAAGAGCTATTAAAAATCTGACTTTGGACATAAAAAGGGAATCCCACATTAATTATTTAGTGCAAAAAATTTAAAACGGATACTTATATTAAGTTATATGTAAAAGAGTTATGTATAATAGGGCCTTAGATTATAGGCTTTAAGCTTCTAAAAAGTTTAAAAGTTTAATTGATCATTTTTGAAAAAAAGTTTATTGCGAACTGGTAAATTGTATCTGTCTTTATCTCACACTGTCGGATTGTTTTCCAAATTGGCTCTGGAATTCGCAAATTTTCCTCAAGATTTTCCTTAGATTTTTTTTAAGAAAATTTTTTATCTTTATTAATATAAGATATCGTATTAAGGGTGGCACCTAAGTTGTTTTTCTTTGTACTTACATAAACGATCAATTATTATAGTTTAAGTGCCATTGAAAAAGTGACTTTGAGTATAGAAATAGAATCTCACATTGGTTATTAAGTGAAAAGAATTGAGGATGAATGCTTATATATATTAAGCTACTTGAAGATGGGTCATGCATAATATGACATTAGCTTATGGGACTTGAGTTTGCAAAAAGTTCAAAATTTTAATGGATCGTTATTGAAAAAAGTATAATGTGAACCGTATTCGTCTTATCTCGAACCGTCGGATTGTTTTCTGGATTGATTTTAGTATTCTCAAATGTTTAGAAAAACAGAATTGTCATCGGACTTGAAAAACTAATGGTTCAAGGTCATGGTACCGTTTTTAATTAAATAATTGAAATAAATTAATTTTTACATAAAATAATGTGGAAAAAGAACATTCGATTTTATAATTTTTTGATCTTTACTATTTAAAAAGGTGAAAATTTTATTTTTATTTTAAGAGCCATTAAAAATATGATTTTGGATACAGAAAGAGAATCTCACAATAGTTATTTAGTGAAAAAATTGAGAACGTATACCTATATTAAGCTACTTAGAAAAGTGTTATGCATATATGCCTAAGCTTATAGATCCGATCTTTTCCAAAAAGTTTAAAATTTTATTGAATCATTATTGAAAAAATTTATTGTAAACTAGTGAACCATTTCGTCTTTAGCTCACATCGTCGAATTATTTTTTGGATTGGTTCCAGTATTAACAAATTTTCTTCAATGTTTTCCTTATGTTATTTTATTGACTATTTTTATCTTCCTTAATGAAAGATATCGTATTACGAGCAGCACCCATGTTGCTCTTCTTTACACACACATAAACAATCAAATATTACAGTTTAAGGGCCGTTGAAACTGTGAGTTTGGACATAGAAAAGGAATCCAGTATTTGTTATTTAATGAAAAGAATTGAAGATGTATGTTTATTTTAAGATACTTGGAGAAGAGGTATGTATAATATTGCCTTAGTTTATGGGCTTTGAGCTTCCAAAATGTTCCAATATTTTAATAGATTATTTGAAAAAAATGTTTCTTGTGAGCTAATGAACTGTATTCGTCTTTATCTCACACTGTCGGATTTTTTTCCAAATTGGCTCTAGTATTCAAAAATTTTCTTCATTGTTTTCTTTAATTTTTTTTTTGTAGACAACTTTTTATCATCCTTAATGAAAGATATTGTATTATGTATAACACTTATATTGTTTTTCATAACACACAAAAACGATTAAATATATATATATTTTAAGGGCCACACTAAAAATTTGACTTGGTATAGAACGGAATCCCACATTGGTTATTTAGTAAAAAGAATTGAGGATATATGCCTATATTAAATTATTTGGAGAATGCTTATGTATAATATGTCCTTAGCTTATGGGCCTAGAGCAAAATTTTAATAGATCATTACTAAAAAAAGTTTATTGTGAGCCAGTGAACTGTATCTGTGTTTATCTCATACCGTCAGAAGATCGGAAGAGCACACGCTGAACTATTTTTCAGATTGATTCCAATATTCACAAATATTAGAAAACCAAAATCATCATCGAACTAGAAAAGCTAACAGTTCAGGATCATCAGACCGGTTTTAATTAAATAACAGAAATAAATTAATTTTTATCTAAAATAATTTGGGAAAAGAACATTCAATTTTATAATTTTTTTGATATTTACTGTTTGAAAAAATGTTGAAATTTTATTCATCTTTTAAGAGTCATTGAAAATGTGGCTTTAAGCATAGAGAGAGTCTCATATTAGTTATTTAGTGAAAAAAATTAAGAATGTGTACATATATTAAACTACTTAAGAATGTATACCTACATTAAACTACTTCGAGAAGATTTATGCATAATAAGGCCTTAGTTTATGTGCCTTAAACTTTTAAAAAATTTAAAATTTTAATAGATCTTTATTGAAAAAAGTTTATTATGAATCTGTGAACCGTATCTGTCCTTATTTTACACCGTCAAAATTGTCTTCTGGATTAGTTTCAGTATTCGCAAATTTTCTCTAATGTTTTCCTTAGATATTTTGTTAGACCAATTTTTATGTTTATTAATGGAGGATATCATATTATGGATAGCACTTGTACTTTTTTTTACACACACGTAAACGATGAAATATTATAGCTTAAATCTTTTTTATACAATCATGTTTAAGCCTCTTGAAATACTTATATTATCTGGCATTATCATCTCGTGCAACGCAAAGTTAAAATAACTAATATAATATTAAAATTCAAATAATTTCATAATTTTCAGTAATTAAAATCTAAAAGAGCAAAAACTTTTTTTCTTCGTCACACAATTTCTTTACAATCATATCAGATTTAACTTGTGTGAAGTAAATGAATGTCTAAAATGAAATATTATCACAATATTAACCAATTACAATATAATTTCATAATATATTCGTAGAGAAAGTATAATGAGATTTTATTATCTTTGTACATTTTTGTTTAAAAAACAATGGATTTTTTCCTTTATTTTATTTCAAAGGAAGACAAGGTCAAAAAGTTTATTTTTAATGATATAGTTAGTTGTTTTTCTTATAGTTTTTATCATTGAGTAAGAAGTTATATAACTATTTTATTTCAAATTCACATCCAACTTGCATAAAAATAAAATATGGTAAAAGAAAATTGTTAAGATAATCCTGTAAAAAAAAGCAATAATAACATGACACTAGTAATAATTTTTTAAATGCTTCTGAAATTGGTCACCCCCACCCCCAAAAATAGGAAGAAAGAAAAGGTCACCTGAACGAAAGGTAAAATCGGAGTATGTATTTTTTCCTATTTGTTTGTATTTGTATAATTTTCTTATATACCAAAATTTATTTATCTCATGGATTTTGTAATTAAAAAAACTATTGAGAGAATATTTGATATTATATGAAATTCCATTGATTAAATTTCGCGTTGATTAAATCCTACAAATTCTATTAAAAATCCACAGAAATCCATGGTATAGAATTCTATAGAATATGAGAGATTTTTAGAATTCTATTAAAATCTATGAATTTCATAAGAATCCATACAACTCAAAAATTCTATCAAATTCCTTGTTAAGGCAAGCCAAGTCATTTGGATGAAATTAATTTTTGCTACAAGTTACCCTAATGATGACCGCGACCACGCGGCGCGCTGCTAAGTAGTATGAGCAGAGCAACCAATTTCAACGTCAAGTAATTCATGGACCTACTTTTTAGTAATTTTTTTAATCGGAAGAGCACTCGTACTCTTTTATGCCATATGAACTTGAGAGTCCGAGTTGTATGATATAACGTTAGTCTTTTGAATTTTATTCAATGTTCAATGTCAGTAGCTTAAAAGATAGATGTTTGGTATTTTACGATGCCTAATAAATTTGGGAAAATGATGATCTATCATGACTTGTTTTAGGTAACTAGTAGTTCCACCATTACACTGCATGGGAATACATGTACTGTATTACAATACCATGTTATAGAGCTTGCATGACCGTCATATTAACTGAGAATATGAGAATGGTAATGGAACATGGTAACACGAGCATATAAAATTTTCAATTCATTAAGTTGTCTTTATTTAGACAGACAATGTAATAAGTTCCATCAAAATGGAACCAATTAGCTTGTCGTTGACCGCTTATAAACAAAACACCAATCAAAATAGTCCCTTTAGCTATCCAAGTAAATCAATTGCCCGTCAAATTTATTGCATACCCATTGAATCTGCGTTCAAATGTGAGATATGCAAACAATAAAGAATTACCTTTATGCATCATGCAACGAAAAATATGTGCGCGTGTATATATTGTTCCAAGATCATTGGATATAACACTTGGCAATTTGAATTGTAAAACATCAATAAAATTGAGAAATGCATAGTTTAATAAGATTGCAATGTAACAATAAAAAAATAAAATTCATAATAAGATGTAATCTAAAATTGTAATTTAAAAAAATAAAATCACTCTTTTTTCTCAATCCATTAAGCCTGCAGTATTTCTTCTAGGAGTTGTTCTGTTAATCAATCACCAACAACATCTACTAGTAATTTAGCCACTCTCACTATGGGAACCCCAATTTAACCAAAGTTAATGTGTAGCCAAAAATAAAAAAATAAAAAAAAAAATTTCAAACGCGTATCACTCCTTTCCCAAGCCGAGAATCAATCCTTCAATGTGTATATGGCCACTGATTTCCACCATTTTCAGCAAATCAATCATCCATTGTCAGCCTAAAATCACGTGCCCAAAATCTCCATTAATTCCTTAAATCAGAGGACAAGCAGACTCAATTCACTCCTATCTTCCTTCCCTATTACCCCAAAAACTAGTATAAATGGATGCCACAATCACTGTTTTACATCCACCACCGAAGTCAAACACTCCCTTCTTGTTCTATTCAAGCTGGTAAGTAGCTCCACACCACCGGACCGCAACTGTTGTCTGACCGCCACCACCATCGTCGCTCCTTTGGCCTCAAATGCTCCACATCCGAACTTCAAAAACACCAAAACTCATCCACCGAAAAGCCCCCACTGAGCCATAGTAGCCACTACCAGTCCAAAACCATCACCACCATCACCGCATCTTTAGCCCAAAGGTACCCCATACCTAGCCCAGAAACAAAACAACCACAGCCTACCGACGGAAGCACCCCAACACCGGCCGAAATAGATTAAAACCCGCCACCCCCTGTGCTTCAAACTCAAGCCGTAACTCACAAAATTCTACGCAGCCGCGACCTTTCATCCTCTTCAACGAAGCCTCAAACCACCACCCGCCGCTGTGACCTCCATTCTCGAATCTATCGACCCTCAACGTGCTCCCTCCTCTCAAACACTCTCTGTTTCTCTCTGGTCTGCTATATGCTTCTCATCCACTCCCAATTTGACCGAATTATGAGAAAAATGAGGATTTAGGCATTTAAGTTATTTTAAATTACAACTTCAGCCCCCAAAAGTGTTATCCTAGTCGTTTCAGTCCTAAACTTAATTCCTAGTCTCTAGTTGGCCCAAAACCTTTATTTCAAATCAAAATCAGCCTCCATCTTTATTCATTTCTAATTTTAGTCCTCAATTCTAGGAAAACTCTTTTTCAGCCCAAAAGTTTTGAGAATTTTGTATTAAGTCCAAAACTTTTGCTGTTCACCATTTAAGTCCTTACTTTTATGTAACTTTAATAATTCTAAATTCCTAACTAAAACTATTTATTTTGTAGACAAGGCGCGAGTATAATTTATCAATTTCAAGACTTTTGCTCAAACTCGAAAAAGCTCATTTCAGGTTGGTTCTTTCTTTTAGAAAAATTACTTATTTAAAATTTAGGCACTTTTAGTTAACTTATGTGGTAATTATGTGCATTAAACTGTGATTATGAGAAGTATGATATATACATGAGATAATTTCAGAAGAATGAGAATATTTGCTAGCATGAGAACTTGCATATTAAATGCATGAGAACATGCATCTTGAATATACGACTTTATCTGAGATCTGAGATCCTATTTTTTGAGAACTTAATTGCATGTTTATATGTGCTATTACTATATAAGTTGACTATTATATGCGTTGAATCTACTGATTATTTCTATGAAATGCTCACCCTTTTCATAAATTGATAACTTTTAGATTCTAGAGCCGGTGGCGCATATGATGGTGGATATTGATTATTGAACCGTCTTCTATTAATTCCAGCTTTATTTAAGATATTATTATCAAGGCTTTATGTCATTTAATTTGGGATTTTATGTAGAACAAATTTTATTATTTTATTCAAATAAGAATTTCCGCACTTTACCGTTAATTTCAAGCGGTCAGATTGTTTGAAAAGTTGTTTGAAAAAATTTAACTAATGTTTCGGGTATTCAGAACTCGGGGCATTACAGTTTGGTATCAGAGCGGGTCTACGTTTCTGCAGACTTGGAAAAAAATTTTTATTTTTGCTATGTTATCTATTGTTAGAATTCTAATTGAGTTGAATAGTCGCAAAAATAAAGGCTCTATCATCAAGACCTAAACTGTCTAATGTTAGAAAGGGACTTAAGCGGTCCACGTGACCCCCTTTCTTACTTGGGAGCCGATAGTTGTGCACTATTCAAATTAATTTGAAAGAAGACAATATATTCAAAAAAAAAAAAAATCCTCCGCCACCATCCGCTCCGCCAGCTCCAAGGTAAAGAAAGAACTTAAGATTTCAGAAAATATTTTCAGATATTTTTAGAAAGAACCAGATATATTGAGAAATAAAGAATAAAGATATTATATCTGATAAAGAATTTAGACAAGTTTGAGCATAATATAAATCTTTTGAATATTTCCTTAGTCCTCAAATTTAACTTAAGAAATTAAGAAAATCCCACTAAGATAGATTTTGCATAATTTGAATTATAGATATGACACACGGATGGGAACCTAGGGTTGCTACTGTAACTAGGAGGGCATATGAAGAATTTGCTAGAAATCATGAAGAAACCATTGGGGAACATGTTCAGCGCTTCTACACAGATCGGAAGAGCAGGCTACTCTTTGGGGGTATCACAGAGATGATACCGATGTCGTTAACGATTTGATCGACACATTTGCTGGTTTAGAGCATAAAGTTGCAAGCGATATACTTTGGGATTTGTATCATGTAGACCAGTTATCTCTCACATTGGGCCTTTACTGTGAGACATTGGTGGCATATTTTGATCCCCACCTAGAACATCTTCTTGGGCAACAAAATGCTCAAGCTCAAGAAGAAGAGGATCTAGAACAGGATCCGGAAGAGGATCCAGAAGAAGAAGAGATACTGGAACCTGTTGAGATGTATGATGTGGAGATGCCTGAGCAGGAAGAGGAGGAGATGCCTAAACCAGAGATAGTGTCTGAGCCAGAGTCTTGTATTACTGATAGTGATGATGATGCTTAGATATAGTAGTAGTTGTTTCTTTTCAGTTGCTGAGTTGTATTTCACTTCATTATTGTTATTTCCTCATTGAAGGATTCTTAAAATTATTAATAAAAAAAAAGAAAACCTTTTTCATTTTCTACATTGAGTTTATCGTTTATTACTACTATTTTTGGTTGTGCGTATTTTCAAGACTATTTTCAAGACATCACAATTTCATTAATATTTATTTTAACAGAAATGGCACGCAACAACCAAGCTAACATCATTAGAGACCTATTGTATGCTGTCGGAGAACTAGGACAGGCACAGGCTCAAGCTCCGGCACTCGTAGCTCCTCAAGCTGCTCTGACAGTGCCAGTAATTGAGCAGTTTCAGAGATACCGCCCACCCACTTTAAATGATGGTAATAACCCTTTGGCTGCCGAGGAATGGTTGAGGACCCTAGAGAAAATTTTCAGGCACATCTCTTGTCCTGAAGATCAAAATGTTCTATGCACTGAGTTCATGCTAATCGGAAGGGCTAGCCATTGGTGGGACTCGATGTCACATACAAGGACTGAAGAAGAACAGCAAAATTTAAGTTGGAGTCAGTTCAAGACTGAGCTTACTGAGAAGTTCTTTCTCCATGCTCTCAGGGATCTTAAGGAAACGAAATTTCTTAGCTTGGTCCAGGGGAATATGGACTTAACTGATTATGAAAGAATGTTTGAGGAACTTTCGCGCTACGCTCCGTATTTGGTTGAGACAAATGAGAAGAAGGCAAGGCACTTTGAGAGCGGTCTGCGCCCAGAGATTAAGCAGATCATGAGAGTCCTTGAATTACTTACCTATCGGGAGATAGTGAAGAAAACTCAAGCAGTTGCCTTTTCCAGAGTCAGATTTGGAGGGCAGCAACCTCATAATAATCAAATGAAGTGGAAGTGGTCTAAACAGAAACAGAACAAGGACCAACCTCAGCATAAAAAGCCAAACAGCGGATCAAATGGAGGTCAGACTGGTGGCACAATTCCTCAATACCCCAAGTGTAAGAAGTTTCATCGAGGAGAGTGTTTGTGGGGTAAGAGGGTGTGCTATAAGTGTGGGCAACCTGGCCATTTTGCAAATGAATGTCGCAATCCGCCAGCTAGGAATCCAGTGCAGAATAGAAATGTAGAACATGCTAACTCTTCCGATCTCTAGGGTATTCGCTATGACCCATGAAGAAGCTACTGAGGACCCAGATGTTGTCACAGGTATACTAACTATCTCTAGTATTCCTGTTTATATCCTGATTGATTCTGGTGCTACCCATTCTTTCATGACCACTACATGCCTAGCTAGAATAAACATGGTATGTGAAAGGACTAATAATATACTTGAGGTTAGTCTGCAATCGAGAGGGACTATAGACACCAACAAGATAGCTAGGGCAGTACGTATAGATTTTGATGGAATGGTTTTAGGAGTGGATCTATATGTAATTGATGTGAAAGACTTTGATATCAAAATTGGTATGGACTGGCTAAGTAAGAATCACGCAAAAATTTTTTGTCATGAAAAAGAAGTGACTTTTGCTAAACCTGGAGGAAAGGAGTGTCGACTCTATAGGTCCAAGATTAAGGCGCTACCCCCTTATCTCAGTTATGAAAGCAGAGAAGCCAATGTCAAAGAATGACTATCAGGGGTATTTGGTAAGTCTGCAAAGTGTGACATCTGAGGAGGTAATTCTAAGTCGGGTTCCAGTGGTACGAGAGTATCCTGATGTATTTCCAAATGACCTTCCAGGTATCCCACCTGAACGGCAATTGGAAT
>CAVNYN010277545.1:0-50810 GCA_963692815.1 Nyctanthes arbor-tristis
TACACAGTAGCGGAAGCCTTAATTTGTAACCACCTTTTAATTTCCGGGATGTTACATTTTGTTTGTCATTAATTGATAAATGGTGGTTAAAGTTATTTTATATGCTTGTGATTTGTGTATTTAGTGGAATATTATTATATTTCAGGTTTAGTTTCAGTTAATTTACAAATGAGACTATGCCAATTTTTTTGAAGTTTTTATGTATTCTGACATTTCTAGTGCAATTTTATTTCTAATACTATAGTACCCCCAATTATTTTTTTCTTAAATCCAGCTCGGTCTTGTTCAAATCCTGGGTCCGCCCCTGCAAATATAGATGTGGAGAGGAAGATTGAGGTTTACCAATGAGAGATAAGATGATTGGCCTAGCTATGGATATGAAGAGGAGAAGGGAGAGACGTTAGAATTGGTTGGAGAAATCTCTCCTCTAGGCTTCTTTTTATAACTGTTTTAGTTTTAATTTACATTTGAGTTTCGTCAATCAAACAAGACCAAGTGGCACGTTTGCCACCATATATTTGAAGAGCTATATGGCCAAACGTGTCCTATTTGTTTATTGTTTGAGAAGTCCTTATACTTTGTGTTGTCCTATAATTAAGTCATTGTACTTCGATCCATATTACTTGAGACCCTTCCACTTAATAAGGTTTTTCAATTAAGTGGTTAAACTTCAAGTCATATTAACCAATAACCACATTCTTGTCTCTAAGCATCACTTGAGTAAAAATTTTTTGAATATTGTGACATTTCAAGCGGTTATTCCATCATCGTCAAAATAACATTTACATTGTCAATAACTGCATTCAAATTCTTTGTATTTATTCGAGTGACAAACCTTGTAACAAGTCAATAGATCACATTTTCATATTTCAATTTTTGTCATTCAATTGAGTGGCAAACTTATAACTTTGCAATTTGATATGATTATATTCTCATAGTCTACTTCTTGGTGTTCAATTGAGTTATAATCGTATAACCTTGAAAATCAAGTAATTTCCCATTATTAGGTGGTTAAACTTCAAGTCATACTAACCAATAATCGAATTCTTGTCTCTAAGCATCGCTTGAGTAACAAATTTTTGAATTTTGTGGCATTTCAAGTTGTTATTCGATCATCGTCAAAATAACATTTACATTGTAAAAGCCGCATTCAAATTCCTCGCATTCATTCGAGTGACAAACCTTATAACAATTCAATTCGATCACATTATCATATTCCAATTTTTGTCATTCAATTGAGTGACAAATTTGTAACTTTGCAATTTGATACAATTATATTCCTACAGTCTACTTCTTTGTATTCAATTGAGTCATAATTGTATAAACTTGAAATTCAAGTAATTCCTCATTATTATCAGAATACTATCATTTTACTTAATTCATTATTAAATTTTTATAGGATGTTACATATATACTCTATATACACATACTAGTACTGTCTTGAAATGTTTTATATTAGGAATAAAAAAAGAAACTATTTATTAGACCAGAAATAGAAATATGAATTTATCTTGGAAAATATGTGCATATTTTGGTGAGTATATCCTCTATATACATATACTGGGATATATCTCTCATGGCCAGGACCTATAGTTTAATGACATTCAAATTAGTTTGTCACCCTCTTAACCAAATATTCAATTCCCCAATCCTACAATCCCCATTATAATATTAAAAAAAAAAAGAGGAAAGTATATATCTTTCATGCGATGCACAGACCTAAACTTTGAAGTAATAAAAATTGTTAAATTTATAAATAATCAACACACTAACAAAAATTACTTTTTAAAAAACACACTAACAAAAATTATATGAAACAAGTATAGTTTTATATATATTCACAATAAAATTTAAAAAATACAGCAAAATTATTCTTCTAAAAAATTTGGAAATTATATTTGTCGATCAATTTAGAATTTAAGCCGCACCAACTCAAATTTGTGCAATTTTTTAAAGTGCATAGCCACACATTCAATCATTCCATTACAAGATTATTGCACTTTATATTATATGGTTTATTGTACATAGATTCCTCCATCATTCCAAGAGCAATGTTGAAGAGACATGAACTAATTACTGTGGCTTGCTTCTGAGGAAGTTGAGAATGAGATCATTCACCAGTGACGGAAATTGTTCTTGAACGAAATGAGTTCCTTCCGGTATAAGTTTTATCTCCAAGTTGGGTACAAATGCCTTCAATTTTTCACCTCTTATGTATTCCACCATTTCTGGAAAGGACATGGCGTAATCTTTTTCGCCAATCATGAACAGAGCCGGAACTTCAAGTTTTGCATCCGGTTTATCAATCTTGTCATCAAATGACCTAAAAAAGAATCAAACCAGCAAGATCAAAGAGAGCAAAGAGTAAAGGAGATGTGGATTAGGTCAAAAAGATAAAATGGCTTCCTATTGCAAGAGCAGAATTATCACGCCCTACCTATAAGGAACCTGCAATGCAGTTTGGAATCCCGATTTCTCATACAACATCCCATAGGTAGCAAGGTCTTCGTCAGAGAACCAAGAAGGTAAAGGAGTCGATGGGTCGACAAGATCCATGATTTCCTGGTTTTCACTAGCCATTGTTATTTCACTTTTTGAGAACAGGACATAAACATTCCTCACTACAGTTTGGGCATCAAAGCGACCAAAATCAGATTCAGCACACCCTGGCTCCTGTTAGACAAATACCTATATGAAGTTAGAAGTAGTAGGTAATCAGGTTGTCTAAAACAGGCAGACAAAAAATGCAGCATTGGACCTGCCATCTGGAGACGTAGAACCCTTGAGGTAGTTGCTTGGTAAAATTGGCAAAATGAGGAAGATAGAATGGCACACCTAAAGTAATAAACCCTGCGACCCTCTCCGCGTGAAGAATCGCAAATACAGAAGCAACCATAGATCCAAAATCTTTACCAACTAGAAAAACCTGCGAATCAAGTGGTCATGGTAGAAACAGAGGGGGAAATAATTTTAGAAAATGTGTGTTTATTAGTTCAATTGGAGCAAGATATATATATATATATATATATCTTGCTCTTGTGATTTCACTGCAAGACTTGTTTTTTAAATGAAAAATATGAGGAGCGAGAAAGGAATGAAAACAAGAAAGAGTGGAACACTCTTATATTGCAAATTCCCTCAGGTATTCTGCCACAGAAAAATTATTGTTGCTCCAAACCAATTTAATTCAGAATAAGTCTTAACGTTTAGGAGCGTGAAATATAATCAAATTTCTCATTTTACAATTGTTTAAGCCATACTAGAATTTAAAACATTGAAGTATCTGTAAGAAATCAATAAAATGATAAGTCCACGGCATAAATGACAATCTTCACTTACATTTTTCATTTTCAATATGAAATGGATTGAAAATATATAGTAAATTCTGGTAGACAATAATGTTACCTTCCATTCTTCTCCTTGATTTTGCCTAACTCTAATAAGCAATAACATTGTAGGAAGGTGGGAAAAAAAAAAAAAATTACCAGTGCAGTTATGGTTTCATCTTATCGTGCTGTTATCATATGCATTGCCGAAAAGAGGGCCTTACTGTAATTTTACACGTGGTCCAGAAAATAAGACTTCCATGAAACTAGTCAAATTTCAAGAATCAGAAATCCACATAAAACTGTCAATGCATATTTACTTTAAAAGCCAACATTGCCCTTAAGAGCGGTAACCTGAGTAAGGCCAAGACTCATATACATTATTATAAGCCGACATTATCATGAGACTTCTAAATTGCTAGTTTCCACGTTGAGGCCAATAATAAGACACATAATTTAAGTTCAGGACGTGGGATACCATTCTACCTTAAATAAACTATATCCTATATTATAATCCTCTTACTAAATAATAATTCTCCTCATATGACTTGGTCTATAGCTTATTCAACTTCGCCGGATTTATGAAAGAACTCCAATAAGTTGACTGGAGTTGACAAACAAACATTCACCAAGGAAATTCAACTTCAAAAGATCATCAATAAGCAAGATCAATTTTTGTCTTACACTTTTACCCCATTTTTTTAATCTACAACCAGAACTTCAAATGAGAAAAACAGCCAAAAAAGAATATCCATCGACAAGAATAATAATCGGGTACCTTGGAGATGCCAAGAGCATCAAGAAGTGCAACAATGTCGTTAACAAGATCCAAAAACGACGTTTTTTCAGGTTCAGGTGGCGGATCTGACAACCCGTATCCTCTGTAATCGAATGCGATAGCTCTGAGACCCGCGTTTGCCACTGCAATCATCTGGTGGCGCCAGGAGTACCATATTTCGGGAAATCCATGTAAAAAAACCACCGGAGGTGATGACCCACTTCCGATTTCAGCCACGTGAAGTTTTAGGCCGTTGACTTCAACGTATTTGTGCTCTATCCCCTCCATGTTCACCGCTCACTGAGAAAACTCCGAATTGATGAGTCCAGGAAATTTGCTGTAATATATAGCAGATATTTTTCTGCAACACTGGCTTTGTGGCAGCTTTGGGTATCTCGTGGGTTGGCCATTTTGTCGTCCGGTTGATTCTCCAACTGGACGCCAAATTGGAACTCCAAAATTGGAGTTCCAATAATTTGGCGGCCAAAAATGCAGACGACGTCTTCCACATATTAATTAAAGTGAAGGATTACAAAATGAAACAGTCACCCTCACGCATATTTTTGTGTTCTTTTTTATGATGTTTTTTTGGACACTATTTAGTGTGTTCAAACGTTTGTGTAGCAACACACTATTAAATGTGTTGTGAGGCCCATCACTCATATAGTCTTTTAGATATTATGTTAGACACTATAATATAGTGTCTAAAAGACACCATAGAATGTATCATATTTTTGACTATTTGTTTAAAATTTTATCTTTGTAATGTATATCTATATATTAATTAATTCACTTAAGTTTTCATATTTTTTGTACTGTGATTTTCTTGTCTTTTTTAATTGGTAAATTTTGCAGTAACCGTTCTTTTTTTTTTAATAAAAATTTTTGTGAAAAAACTCAAAGAAGACTTAAACTTGTAACCATTACATTTAACAACTAAACTTTAATCATTTTGACTATTTGTTTTGTCTTTGTTCCATTACATGAGGGATGAAGGGGAGGGGATGCTGGGGGGATTCTAACCCGGGTCTCACCCGGTAAGGGTAAGTCCTTATCCACTTGGACTACCTCTTGTCCCCACATATTTGTTTTGTTTGTTAATTTTTTTACTAATAAATTAAAATACTAAATTTAAAATGTCAATTCTAAAACAAATTCTAATCCATCATAATTTGTTAAGTCACCATCTCTACCATGTATATTGGTGAGTTTAATGTTATTTGAATTTTTTAAAGAATTATATATATTTTTTGAATTTGTTAGTTTTATTATGATTTTTTAAAATGAGACGAGTAACATGTATTTTTTTCATTATTGTAAATATGTATGAAGGATTATATGTAAGAGTGTATGTTGTCTTTTAAACGATCTTGAATTTTATAATTACTAAGTCCATTGAGCTTATTGATTCAATTAATGTATATTTGTGTTTTTATATTTTCTACAGAGATGTAAATATTACAAATTTATGTTTAATTATCTAATAATATATTTTAGTAAGTTTTTCTACCCGTACAATACACCAGTTGTTTAACTAATAATTAATAAACGAGAATATAATTGATTGGTTTTCAATATATATTAGTTATCGAATATAATAAAATATAGAAAATATGAAGTGAAAAATATTTTGGGTCTTTTTTAGTGCTCTTCCGATCTTGGAGAAGTTTTGTGAAATAGAATTTAAAAAATTATATTTGAGAGTTACAAAACTGTAAAATAGAGTTTTTTTAGTTAGAGATGGCCTTAAATTCAAATTGAGCTTCCAATTGACAAAGTGCTGGAGGCTTTGGTTCGAGGGTGACAATAGGCCCGGCGTTCTAAAGAGATAGATCGGTCTCTAAATTTTAGAGACAGATCTGCTATATAGCCTCACAGGAAGGCACGGTGCAGCAGCACCATAGCCGCATGGTGTCGCCGCACATCAAGGTGTGGCCGCACCTACTGGCCAGCTGCTCTGGAGGTGTAGCCGCACCGTGATGTGCTGCCGTGCCATACGGCTGGTGCCGTGAACACCTGTGTGGCTGCATGTATCTTCCATGTGATTGCATGGCAAATTTGTCTCCAAAATTTAGAGATAGATCTGTCTCTCTAGAAGTCTCGAACAATGGGTTGCTAACTTGACTCTTTGAGTATGTGGAAGACCGGAAGAGAGAGAGACGGAATGGTTGGAGAGAGAGAGAGAAAGTGGAAAAGAAGGAAGAGAGAAGTAGGAGAATGTATTGAGTCACATCGAGCTTTGTGAATGTGGAACGGAACTCGACTATTAATAGAAAATATAAAATAGCTATTCGATTAGGCTTTATATATAAAACTTAACTGTCAATAGAAAATAGTCACAGAGTCTGATTTGCTAGCTGCTTTCTATTGACAAACGGACTTCATACACAAAATCTGATTTAACTTAATAGACGCACACTTAAAAATTAAGAGCTCATTTACTTATTTTTTAATTTTTTAAAATTAGTGAAATCAATTAAATAATATCCTGATATTTTTCCCTTCATTTGAGTAGTTAATGAGGAAAGCCACTTGATAAACGGAAAAGAATTTTATAAGAGTAAGCATGCCATCTTATTATTATTGAATGATCCATCCGAATAAGATGTTAACTTGATTTCAAAATACTCACAAATAGTATTCACCTTACAATAATGCCATGCTATGTTATTATTACATAAATGATGATGTACGTTCGTCGCACCAAATTTCTCTCGATTCACCGTGACCGGCTTAGGTAGTTGTAGATAAGGTCTAACAATTGCCCAATCTTCATTAATTTTATGCCCCACAGCCCACATTCCAACACTTTTGTGTTCTTTCCTGCTCCATATACGAACAAGACGGCACAAGTAAACAGCTTCCATCCAAAAACTCCATTCCAGAACCAAACCAACCCCACCCCCCCCCCCCAAAAAAAAAAAAAAAGAGAAGAGAGAGAGAGAGAGAACCGAAACCCCAAAAGCTCCACTTTCCAATTTTCCTGCCCATTTTTGCCGCCTCCCCACCTCAAAAAATGTAAAAGAAATGAACTTCATCTCCCTCTCTCTCCCTTGGTGCTTCTTTATTAATTATTATTACTGTCAATAAGGCCACAGTCTTGATCCAGAAACTATTTTTTATTCCAGGAACAGCCATGGAAGAAGCCAATAATTCCTTGGTTCAGTTTCTTTACCATTTACAAAGGACCAAGAGATCTTTCTATGCTGTAGTTTCTGTTCTTCTGCTTTGCCTTTCAGTTTATAATAGTGTCACCATATTCTACACCCACGTTCCTTTCCCGGCCAAACATCCACTGGAGCCATCCAGTTTTTCCCCGGAATCTGTTCCCGGGAAATCAAGAAAGTTTTTTTCTGTGCCTTCTTCAATTAAGCCTGCACTATATGCTGTAAAAGAAAAGCACCGGGTTTGGAGATTGAAAATCCATTCTCCCGTCTTGCTTAAAAATGCAGACTCGGTGGCTTTACTAAACAGAACTGCAGTGTTTCATCCAAAAAGTAACAAAAAGCATAGGCGTGGGATCAAGAGTCAAGGGTTCCAAGCTAAAGACAAGTTGTTTTCAGATAGGGTGAAGGAGTTTTTTAATGCCAATCCGTTGAATTCTTCTTGTAAGTTTCGGTTTTTCATGACATGGATTTCTCCGCTGGAGTCTTTTGGGGACAGAGAGCTGCTTACCATAGTGAGTCTATTCAAATCACATCCAAATGGTTGCTTAATTATAGCATCCAATTCAATGGATTCAAGAAAAGGGATGCAGATCTTGAGGCCCTTTATTGATAAGGGATATAAAGTGACTGCAATTTCTCCTGAGTTTAATTTTCTGTTCAAAAACACTCCTGCACATGCTTGGTACAAACAGTTACTGCAGGGAAATGTGAATCCGGGGGAGATTTCTTTGGGTCAGAACCTCTCAAATTTACTGAGGCTTGGGTTGTTGTACAGATTTGGTGGCATTTATTTGGACACTGATATTCTAGTATTGAAAAGTTTCAAGGATTTGAGGAATACAATTGGTGCTCAGACAATTAATCCCGAAACCAGAAACTGGAGCAGATTGAATAATGCTGTAATGATCTTTGATCATGGCCATCCACTTCTTTACAAGTTCATACAAGAATTCGCTCTCACGTTCGATGGGAACAAATGGGGGCACAATGGACCTTATTTGGTTTCAAGGGTTGTTTCAAGAATCAGTGGGAGGCCTGAGTACAATTTCACAGTGTTGCCGCCTATGGCCTTTTATCCAGTTGATTGGAGTAGGATTGGCAGACTTTTCGAGGGGCCAAAGAATGCGACTCACTTGAAATGGTTAATTACTAAGCTGAATCGAGTTCGGACCCAAAGCCTTACGGTGCATCTTTGGAACAAGCAGAGCAGAGGATTTGAGGTTGAAGAAGGAAGCATTATTGAGCAAATAATGCTTGATTCCTGTGTTTTCTGCAATTCTTCTTCACTGTAAGCATTGAGTAAAGATGGGTATATGCACATTCTCATTGCATTCACCTCTTAAAATGTTAGAATCTTGACTCTTGAGTGTACGAATCATGGATTCACTCAGTCCATTACTTAGATAAATTAAAGAAAATGTAAATTAGATCACCAGTGAATTGTAAATTGAAGAGCAATAGGTAATAAGACCTTCTCTTCTTGATATACCGCATCATTGGATTTTGTTTTGTCCTTCAGTAGTAAATGTTGATTATGTCACCACATCATTATTTGTGGTAAATTTGAATCAGAATTTTATTACTTGCTAGTTGCCATGGATGATTCTTTAGAGTTTTTTCCTAAAAGCTGTATCTTTCCCTACTTTTAATCAAGAATAGAATGTTGTATTTTCTACCATCTGCACTCAACTTGTTAGTTCAAGAAGTCCAAACACAAGAACAAATTTTTTACTTCATAAATTCAGGGACGGCAAAGGGAGCGCCCCATTGAAATCTGGAATTCTGTTATAAGGTTTGAAATCAGCCCCGAAGCAGGCTGCAGTTTTGGTAACATACACATTTCTTCCGTGGGAAAGTGATTAGTGCTGGAAGTTTATTCACGCATATGGGATCCTTAACCTCCAAAATATACGAAACTTAGTTGAGACATGAAAATTTTGTTGATGAGAGAGAAAAAGGGGCCACATTCATATCAAGAGTAAAGAACTAAATCAATTTGCTCTAGCATACAGTTACCAGATAATTTTACAGTTCCAGTCATAGTTGTGTTGGTAAAGTGGAATGAGCAAAGTTGAAAATATCAAAAGAACCCAATCATGTTTGGTCACACGTATGACATAGCTGCCCTAATGGAATTGAATCAGCAATACCCTCCATAAACAGGACCAACTACCAGACATTTATATGTGGGGGTAGACTAGAATCACCTTTATGGGCCATTCCTTTCTTTATGCATTCTGATCTTTTTCATTACATGTGCCCTTTTAACTTCTTTCGCTCTCAGACCATCTTGTCAACTTTTTTAGGAAAAAAAGAAACCTACAAATTATGAGTTAAAAATCTAAAAGCATAAACCATTACTATACAGCACACAGCACATGTTTGACTTTCAAAATGCAGCGAATCGTGGTATCCCTGTCAGTCTTCTGTCTGTGCATGCACAAGCACTCAGGGAATGTGGTAGGAGAAACTATGTTAGGTATATAAGGCTAGAAAACGAAGAATGTCAAGGTATCCCTGTCTTTCTATCTATTAAAATCTGTACAAGAAACAAGAATGTACAAAATTCATCAGTTAGACCAAAAAAGAGACAACGCCCTAAACGAATGCTTTCCATCCAAAAATCTGAGCATATCTATGTTTCTACATATCATTTATCTACAACATCGTATGACAATAAGAACCTGTAAGACTGTTTCTTTGGCTTCTTGTTGTAAGATGAATGTGATATGTGTTGACAAAAAGAAAATTTTGTTTGATTCACTGCTACTGCATTAGATGCTCATGCTCCATATCTTCAAGTTCGACGTCACCACCTCTCCATGCCTGGTCGTTTTGGAAAAGCATTTCAATTTGCTCTAACGATTTCCCCATTGTTTCTGGAACACACTTGTATACAAAAGCAACAGAAAGAGCTGAAATTGCTGCAAAGACGAAAAAAGTTCCTCCTACTGTTATTGCATGACAAACAGAAAGGAAAGACATGGCAACCAGCCCACTACTAACTCTACTTCCCACAGCCCCAATGGCTGATGCTTGTGCTCGAAGTTTCAGGGGGAATATTTCAGAAGATACTACCCAACAAACAGGGCCTATCCCCACCGAGAAGAAAGCTACATTTCCACATACACAGAGAATTGCCATGACAACCCCTAGTTTACAACCAGCAAGGGTAGAAAGACTTAGGCCTAAAGTGAAAAGACAAGCAGTCATTCCAATTGTGCTGACATAAAGTAGTGGTTTCCTTCCCAATTTGTCAATAAGAAATATCGCAACCAAAATAAAAATTGTTTTTGTAAATCCAACAGCAACAGTTGCTGCTAGAAGATGAGTCTTATCCTTGATACCAGCATCTTCAAAGACGGTAGGGCTATAGTATACAGTTGCATCAATGCCGGTTATCTGTTGAAAAATCTGGATTCCACAACCTGTGATCAGCATCCGTAGAACTCCAGGTGAAGGATACAGTAAATCGCGCCATATGGCTTTCTCTTCGTACTTCCCAGCATTAACAAAACTTGCAGCCTGTCGTATTTCTTCCAATCTCTCCTCTATTTGACTTGCATTGTCATTGGTTTTCAGTAGCACCATCCTTGCTTCATCTATATGATTTTGCATTACTAGCCACCTCGGGGATTCAGGAATAATAAACAATGCAAAGCCAATAAAAACTGACGGAAGAGTCCCTGCAGCAAGCATTATCCTCCAATTTATATGTGCAGGTAATCCTGAAAATGCATAATTTGAGACATAACCAAGAAGTATTCCAAAATTCACGAAAATCTCGGGGAATGATGTTAATGACCCTCTTGCAACTGTAGGTGATATCTCAACTATATACACTGGTGCAATCATGATCCCAAAACCTATCCCAACTCCAGCAAAAAGCCTGCCGATCATTAACACTGTGAACGAAGGGGCAAGTGCCATAATAGCAGCACCTGACTGAAATACAATGGCTGCGAAAGCCATTGTCCATTTTCTACCAATGGCATCTGAAGTTTTACCACCTGCTAAGCTTCCCAAAAGTGAAATAATGCTCAAGATTCCAACAAGGAATTCTTCCTGGACTTCTGTGATCTTCAAATCCTCTTGAATAAATAAAATGGCTCCACTCATTACTCCCACATCTCTAAATCCGATCTAGGAAATTATAAACTGACATCCAGAATGATAATGCGCTATGAAAGACATGTCAACGTGGTATGCCACCTTGTCTGTTTGAAGCTAGTGTTGGTAGAGGAAAACAAGTAGCGTAAGATAACTATTGTAATCTTCATTTTTTCCTTCAAAGTAACGAAAACTTCTAGCAGGACTTAACTCTCACATTTCGTATGGACCATTATACAGCCGATTCATTTATTTTATCACTTACTTAAACAGGTATGGACACAAAACAGCCACAAGCAGTATCAATGTTCCACTGCACTAGTTCCCAATTATCTTAATCATATTATTATGTTCTTATTATTAAAGCTACACTTGCCAAAAAGAAAAAAATGGAAAAAGATTCTCAAATTTTAAGTTTCACAAGACAGCTAATCAAACTGTTTCCCAAATCATACTTTTTTCACCATCATTCATATCAATAATTGATTTGATAATTTCAAAACACACAATAATTTTCTATTAAAATAGTTTTTACCCCAAATGGAAATTTCTTACTTCAAGTCTATTAGGTAACGAAAGAGTCATCAATAGGAAAATTACAGAAAACGGATTTCAGTAAGAAAGCTTATTTTGCATTTCAAATAGGCATCAGACTTAACTTGCATTTCAAGATAGGCATCAGACTTGACTGTCATTACTCGAGGGACATTCCCAAATAAGTAACTATGAAGGACATTAGATACAAGAAATGTATAAGTATTTATCAAGAATAATAATAGAAATCTAAAAGATGTGCACAATGAAGCAATATAAAAAATCCATAAAATCGAGAAATTTAATGGAGACGAACCAGACAAGGTGCACTAACCATAGCCAAGAAGCACGGAGTTGAGAGACGCAAAGATTGCACAACCCAAGACATATTTCCTGCTACTGCTTCCATTTTCTTGAAATGAAACAGAAACCCCTTCATCATCTGTTTCTAGTATTGTATCCAAACCCATATTTCTGTATTTTCTGAATCCCACACTGGCAGTCCCATTTTCTTGGTGCTCCATATCCTTTGTATCATGCAAAAATTAATATCAAAATCAAACTTTCAAGAAAGAAGAGGAAAACCTAGAAATGAGATGATTCTCTCCTCTCTTTCCCTCCTTCCAAAAGCATTCACATATAATAGAACAGAGGGACAGGGAGAGGCATAGTTAATGGAGAAATTTCTTTAGGCTAACATATGGGATTTTTCCAGATGAATATTTTCATGGTTTTTGCATATATATATATATATAGAAAAGGTCGGGGGGTGGGGCGGGGGGCGAGTGGGGAACGAATGGTTGGTCTATTGGGTGGGTCAAAAGAAATTTGCTTTTTGTTCTTTTTTTGTCTTTTCAAGTAAAGCGAGGCTTTCTTATTTAAAAAAGAAAAAAATAAAAAAAATAAATAAAGCGAGGCTTTGCAAATTTTTCTATAGAAACAGATCGGACTCTGAATTTAGAGCCCGATATGTTTCTATAGCTGGACTGGAGGATTTGCAGCCTGGGCAAGAAATTGTGGGGTCATTTCACCCAATTTTTTATGCAGCGAATTTTATCTACACAGTTCGCATGCTTATATGGGTTTTTTTTAGTGTTTGTTTGATTCTAATTATGCTAATTAAATTATAACGGGTATTTATAATGAGATGAAATGATTATGAGTTTCAATATCTTATATATATTAAAATAAGATAGTGGTCATATGTAAATTTTCTCGCCAAAACTACTATCTTACTTATATATGTCCTTTTTTATTTATTCATTTTAATAATAATATATATACACATTTCTAACTAATTAAGTTTCAAATTAAATCTCTAATATCTTTTATATATATGTTTTTATTTTATACACACATATATATAATATAAGTAATTATAATATACATATAAAATAAAAAATTATATCTAGATTTGGAATTTCGAATTAAGATATTTTCTAAAAAATAAATAAAATAATAAATAAATATATAACTATGTATCTACTCTCCCATTTATATATACTTTTATTTTATATGCTTCCAATCGTATACACATTCGCATATTAGTAATATAAGTGGTTGAGGGGATACAATAGTAATAATATTTGATGATGCTGATTTAGAACAAAAATAAAAAATTCTTTTAATTATTTTTAGAGTGAAAAGTGGTTAAAAATTAATGTTAGGGGTCAATCATATAGAATTTATCATTTGTTGTAATATTACTTCCCTTAGATCTTTTGTAATAAAAAGGTGCATACTTTTAGATTTTAAAAAAAATAGATTTAGTAAATAATAATTTCTTTAGAGAATGTATGACACTATATGAGGAGATGCGAAAAATTAATTTTTCTATGAATATATGGTAAAGAATGAACGTAGTAAAGAATTTATTTTGATAAATGAATACCATTCACATGATAAATGTTTCCTAGAGTTGTTGCAATATACTTGTTGAACAACGATATAGATGTATGATAATTTTGTAGTTACATAAATTTTATATGCTCTTTTTTGTATAATTTCTTAGTTTTCATATTCAGCGTAAAACTAAATTTATATTAAAAAATTCCTTATTAATTTTCAATTTTATTAGTTAAAAGAACTATTCTATGAATGAAAATTTAGTTAGTTTTATGTCAAGTGAAAAAATTGTACGTAATAAAATTGTAATTATTAATAACATGTGTACATGAGTGAGTGATACACAATAAAATTGTAATTATTTGGTTCTTTAAATTATCAAATATTTTTTAAGCTAATTATTCTATTTCGTGCAACGCACGAGTATATAACTAGTCTTGTATAAGTGGAAAAAAGGGTTAGACATGCAAACACTGATATGATAGTGTGGCATAGTAATGGCCACCTAAAAGCAACATCACAAATCATCATTACTACTACATATCCATTTATATGGCCACTAATATAACATTAAATGATATAAGTGATGAATTTGATGAAGCACCAGACGTCTAGTGCTGTTATGGTATCAAGTAGATATTGTGACATAATAGTAGCCACTGACATGACATGTGAGATGGTGATGTTCTCATGTTAATAGTTGATATTATGTCAAATCACCGTCTGATGCCTGAATTCTACCATAAGAGAGTGATATTAAATTTCTGAATAAAAAACCTAATTGACTGGAACCTTGCTCAAATATATTAGTAAAGGATACATTTGCCATTGCTACTAAGACAAACCCCTTGTCTACTTTTTATAAAAAAATTATTTAACTTTAGACTAGAATTATTAACACATTAAAAAAAATATTATTAACATCTAACTAATAGTAATAATCTATTTCTATTTCGTTGGCAATAATAATAATAAAATTCTATTTCTATTTTGAATTGAATGACAATACGTAATATCGTTCAATTAGTGTTTTTGGTTCGTAAAATTGTTCAATAACTGCCCCGAGTGTCGAGTACGACTCATATAACAGTATCTTTTTGAACCAGACTCATATAACAGTATTATTACAGCACATAAACAAAAGAATTACTGAGTATTACTAAGCAGGATCATTCCTAGAATCCAAGTTCCAAAACCACAC
The DNA here is from genome assembly GCA_963692815.1 of Nyctanthes arbor-tristis. Taxonomy (NCBI): domain Eukaryota; kingdom Viridiplantae; phylum Streptophyta; class Magnoliopsida; order Lamiales; family Oleaceae; genus Nyctanthes; species Nyctanthes arbor-tristis. The sequence continues at coordinate 14,962 of CAVNYN010277545.1, forward strand.
CTATGAATCTACTTTAACATGTCTGATCCTTTCATTGCAGTACTTTAGTTTATCAATATATGCGTAACATGAAAATGATAATGGAACGCTAGGAAAGAACTGCTGCAATTACACGAGTCTCCCAAGTTCAGCCGTAAGATCCCATCCTTATACCGGTGTCCCTATTCTGAGCCAGCGATCCATCCTTGGCCTTCAAGTAGCTCACATAGTAAAGCTCGGAGACTATACCGGTGAAGACAATGAAGGCAGCACCAGCACCAAATACTCCCTTTCTCAAGGTCTCACATGATGGAGGATGGTCTGATAAATAGGTTCTGTACTTCGTGTGGTAGGCATTTCTCACCGAGCCGGCCAACAGGCACACCTCAGCAATGAAAAACGTAATCCTGCATTGTCGAGAAAACAACTGTAATTCAAGAAATAATTCAACAATGTGAAGTTATAAATCACATTGCAATTTACAAACTACTGAATGGAAATGAAGAAGTTACCAGCAGGAGATGAACAGGACGACAGCCCATGTCCTCGAACTGCCCGGTAGCAGAGCTCTCCCGCAGCATAAGCATCGACTTGCCACCATTATCAGGACCTGACTGGCCATGAGAAATAAAAATGACCCCACACCCAGGCCAGTTGCTATATCCGAATCATAAACACAGTATTTAGAGCTCCCATCTGAGGCAATACTAGCCTGCCAGAACGTGTTCACATAAATTAGTTGCAACAGATGACCTAGATAAAAGAGCTGAACCCTTACTTCTTGTAGTTTTTACTTTGAAGAAAGCATTTTCCACTGTCAGTATTTGTTCTAACATAATTTTTTTTTTTTTTTTCTAAATTAACACAACTGGGAGATAGGGGAGGGGAGGGATGGGTGTTTAGTTTGAACCCAGTCTCCTACCAGGAAACTTGAGAATCCGACCATTGTAGTACAATTCAAACCACCAATACTTCTTCTAACAAGTAAGTCATTATAGTTAATTTTTCTTTTGGAAATAGCACAAGTTATTCTCTCTTAGTTTCCTCTTTGTGGCTTTTAAATTAATACCACCTGTCCCAGTGACTGACTTCCCTGGATTTTAAGTAAAAACTATGTAATGAAACTAATTATCAGCTAATGTTGAAGATTATCCACACAGATACACGGACAACGACAGACTATTAGTACAACTTACTGATGGTTATCCAAAAAATGATTCTAGTTCAGGTCCCATTTTGAAATTGAAAGGTCAGAAAATATGCATGAAAATGACACTAGGACCTTATATTATGTATGTGGAGGCCACCTTTAGAAGCAAGAAAACAAACAGAAAACATTGTATATTAATATATGTACTCACACGATCACCGAACACAGTTTTTCTGTTATCATGACAAAATTTTGTGTATTGCTAGGTTATATTGAAGGACATCAACTTGATACTTTGGCCTTAGTTGCAAAGGAGAAAAGGAATGACTAATGAGCTCCAAGTCAAATTTCAGAACAAGAGGCCATCTGGTGAATTCAATGCAATACTTGATACCATGACTGCAAGTTTGATTTTCTAGTTTGCCAAAAGAAATCCCTGATGTGCGACCTCCATCGGCACCGCAGCAAAAAAGGGAACCGAAACACAAAAACTCTTTCAAAATCAAATGGTAAAAGGCCTAGAACCGTGAGTAAATGATCCAACAATTCCTCTGTTCCAAGCAAGTTACTCATAAATATGTTATTATAGCAAAACCCAAGTAAATTATCAAAATTCCCATGAAAGGAACAAATATACGAGCATCATAAGAAAATTGGCAAAATTAACTCAAAGACTATTTACAATCAATTGAACCCCCAAAAAAAAAAAAAAAGATTTCAAGAGCATGAATAAAGGGGAAAATTAGAGAAATTGAAAGGAAATTCAGCAGAAAGACTTACGGAAGCTCTCCTCTGTTCAGCTAAAACAGCAAGTGCAAAAGCAATCAAATCAAATACAAAAACCACAATCAACACCAAAGTTGAAGCCATACCAACTTTCCCTGCACTTCTCTCTTATTCAAAATCCCTGCAAAAAAAAAAATAATAATAATAAACATAAACAAGGCAAACAGATAAAGGAACTGGGAAAGAAAAAACTTTACAAACTAACGAAAGAAGCAAAAGAACAGATGAAAATCGGGTTGTAAAAATTTCTGGGCGCATCAAGAAATTGAAGTGAACAAAATATAGCACTCAGTACAGTAGTGAGTGCTCACAGCTCACCCAAAGATTCTTGCTTGCAGATGCTCTTATGGAGTGCAGAAAAATATTCAAATCCAGATTGAGAGGTGCCGTTTCACTTTATTCCAAGTAGCGTAAACCTGTTTCTTTTCTTTTCTTTTCTTTTCTTTTCGTCATGGAATATGAATGTGGATGGGCACGACGACAGCGATAGGCTTACAAGTGTAACTGCGCAAGTAATTGCTCTTAAAGAGCCATCTACCCGCTCCGCACACAATCTCTCGCATCCGAACGTCAGGTGTGACCCCTCTTAATACGATTATGACACTTTTCACATATGTTATAGTGCGCATTTTGTTGGAGATTATCGGTAAAATCTACAGTGAACTCTAATGAACTCTTGTATATGGGGACTCACACAGTTCCAAAGTATTACAAAATTTTTCCCGTTGCTATTTCAAGTATTGGGTAAATTTCACAAAAAGTCCTCAACTTTTGTAAAAATTAACAATTTCATTATCAACTTTTTTTAAGCATGTAAGTCTCCAATCTTTTAAAAATATAGACAAAAAGTCCCTTTTAAATTTAAAAAATAAAAATACAAATTTTAAAAATTTATTTTGGTTGCTCTACCTCTTTCTTTTTCACGCACTTATATGTATTTATCTATATATCGTTTTCTCATCCACTCACTTAACACGAGTTATACATACATATTGATTAATGTATCATATTTTTCACTTACTTACCTAACACTACCACCACTAGTGAAAGGTTGAACTTTTCGAAATTTAAACCTAAATAAAAAATGATAATTAAGATGTGATTGATATTCAAGAAAATTGAAACGATTAAAAATGCATGGATTTTTCTTATGAAAAAATTGAAAGTTTCAATTATCAGTTACAAAAAGGGGGGACACTTTTATTGGTAAATTGAATGTTTTAATCAATGTGTGTGTTAAGTGAATGGATGAAAAAATGATATACATATGAATATGTAAAAGTGTGTGAAAGATAAAGTGGTAGAAAGATTAAAATAAATTTTTAAAATTTGTGTACTTATTTTTTAAATTTAAATAAATGATAAATTTGTCTTTATAGAAAAAATGAACAATGAAATTGATAAAAATAGTATGAAGGGACTTTTTGTTCATATTTTTGAAAGGTTGGGACCTACATGTTTCGAAAAAAAAGAGATGAAATTGTTAACTTTTGTAAAGATTGAGTACCTTTCGTGAAATTTACCCTTCTGTATTTCATTTCTAAAACCAATGGAAACAATCTCATGATGATAGAGTGGGGTGAAAAATGGACATGTAAAATATTGAATCATATCATAAAGTTGGTTTCATAATAAAGACAATGGTTGGTTTTAGAAAATTTTCAACAGAACAATCACTCAGTTTTAGTGTGTGGCTCAACTCCTTTTCTAATATATAGCTTTCAGCAAGTACCTCGACTTGAAATGGCAACGAGTTTTTGAAAGCCAAAATGTTGTATGTACTAGTACAATTAGCTGTCCTAATCTCTCACCAGATAAGATTACTGAGACAACTGTGTGGGTCTCTATATACAAGAGTCCATTGTATTTAAGTTTTTTCAATGATCTCCCGCCAAGTATGCATTATATCTCATGGAAAATTATTTTTTGGTATAATTAGGTTGACAACTAATTTTACAAATTTGGTAACTTCAGTACATGGATTTCTGACTCGTGTGGTCACATGAACACGTGATTCTCACATAGTGGGCCAAACGAAAATGGGCCATAATAAGATATGGCACCGCTTCAACCCAGTTTTTAGCCCATCAACCCAACCCAATTACCAGAGAAAAATGTAGTAGACAGCCTTATATCGATAAAAGAAAGAGACCTATTTAACCCGTAAACTGAACCTTCTTAACTTCAAACCCCGCCCAAAAAGACCCAAATAGGCTCTAAAACATTACTGGAAACGAAAAGTCTTTATGTAATTTTTGAATGTTATTAAGCAGGAATTAGGCCGTATGCTTCTTTGTATCAAAAAATTGGAAAAATAAGTGCATAAATTAGAAGCATATCAAAGATTAGAAACATACGTGTATAAGTTAACAAATACACCCTCTATCCCATAAATATAAACCACATACTATATTAAACTTTTATTTAATTTTTGTTTTCCAAATTTGCCCATAGTTAACTATCTACGTACCAAAATATTGGGAAAACGAGTAAAGCAATACATGTAGGATTAAACGTTCCAACCGGCCCTTCACATCCCATATTGACATAAATCCCTCTTAGTTTGTTATTGGAATTAATTCCAAATAATTAATTAGGTAGAATGGCTAAAATGAAAAATACATTTAAAACTAAATATTCCAACTAAATTACATATTATTTCTTAATTAGTGTGAATATACCTATCATCATATTTTACTTTCATGTGATGGAAGAAGTACATGAAATGCCCAGGCCTATTAACATTAAAGTATGCCAATTTCCTAGATATTTATGGATTATTAGGTTCATTAAATTAAAAATTTAAAGTCTCCATGTGCTCTCGTACTCTGCTATTTTGGGACCTTGTTCCTCTTCTCTCTCTCTCTCTCTCTCTCTCTCTCTCTCTCTCTCTTAAAAACCTCTATCTACGTATTCTTTTTCGTTTTTATCCATTTGTTCCCTATCTCTGGTTTGGTTGCCACCTTTTTTTTTTTTTAATATATGTGACTTCTTAATTAAATAGTAACACAAATATGACCTTTTAAATGTAGCTTTTTTTTGGCACCAATTAAAGGAAACTTTTCAAATATATGTCACTTTTTTCTATGGATAGTTATATTTGCACCATTTTTATTAACCACAACACTTGATAAATACACTACTGTTAAAGTGCAAATTTTATATATAAATTACAATTGGCTTACCAATCTAACATTATATTTTAAAAGTAAAACAAAAGTAAAAATTAAATAAATATATCGTACACCACACCACAACACACTCCTTTTCCATTCATCGTCAGACACCTTTTCCATTCATCGGTGGTTCACATTCTGGTATCCTATGGATATGCATCCGCTGAACCTTGAATTGAGACCACAAAAGTGAAATTGAACTCCTCGCCAGAATAGCTGAAGCTAGCATTATGGATGGAAGCGGCACCGCAGCCGGCACATTTCATTATAGCGCAGAGGGCTTTTTCCATCGCTCGATCTTCTAATCGAATAGAAATCTCTTAGACAACCATATAAATTCTCAGAACAAACAGTTGGAGATCTTTACGCCTTCAATTTTTTATTTTTGCAGACTATGAATTATATGCGTTAAAGTTTAATATATAAACTAATTGGAGTTGGAATACCACAAAACAAAAACAAAACGGCATAACATCAAAACAATATATATGACGAAAATTTTGATTAAAATATAAAGATAGCAAGACTTTACTTGACGTTTGTGGCATGCATATGAATATATTAATATCTATTTCGGATTCGATTTCAATTGCATTTGAATTTTTCTCTTCCATTGCATAAAAACACAAAAGGTGTTGGGGTTTTCAATTGTGGTGTAGTAAGAAAATAAATTAGGGTTCTTTTTGTGGTGGACATAGAAAAAAAAAGTTATCTAAGTCATTTAATCATTAGTCTTTTTAGTAAATAAGAAAAAGATTTATTTGTGGTGTGGATAATAAAAAGGGCGGTGTAGATATAACCACCATTTTTCTATACGCAAATAATAACACAAACGTAATTTTTTAATTTTTATATGTGACTTTTTAATAGTAATACAAATATGATTTTTAGATTTTTTATGTGACTTTTAAATTTTTTACATGACTTCTTATGTATATAATTAGTTATACAACTATGACTTTTTAATTAAATGTAAATTTTTAACAATATGGGACTTTTTTCTATATGCAAATAGTGACACAATATAATTTTTCTTATTTCTATAGGTGACTTTTTAATGGTCACACAAATGTGTCTTTTTAATTTTTAGATGCGACTTTTAAATTTCTAAATGTAACTTTTTCTATACGTAAATAATTACAAAAATGTGACTTTTAAATTTTCATATGGGATTTTTTTATTACATGTGTGATGTTTAAGTAATAGACACAAATTTGACTTTTAAAATGTATACGTGATGTTTTATTTATTTTTATATATGACTTTTTAATTAAATGCGTATTTTAAATTTCTATAAATGACTTTTTTATATATAGATAATAATATAAATGTAACTTTTTAGTTTTTATATGTGATTTTTCTATTCCATGTGTGATTTTTATAATTAAATAGTAATAATAGTAATATAAATGTGACTTTTAAATTTCTATATGTGACTTTTTAATTGAATATATTTTTTTTAAATTTCTATTTCGATATTTTTCTATATGTGATTTTTTTTAGAAAAGTAAAACATTCCACTCTCATATTTAACAAAAGAAAAAGTACGAAATACGGTACAATTTTTAAAATGTAAAAAAATTTATATTTATAATTAAAACTAGTGGTCCTTGCCTAGATTTTTACAGCTTGTGCAATATAATGGGTTTATTGTTGAAGGCGCATCGTAACCAATTTCAGGGTGGAAAAGGTTGGGGCTTTTATGATTTCCTGTGCAGGTCGACAATTGGGTCCTTTCACCGTGGAGCAGGCGGTATTTTTCCCGCTTTTCAACTTATAATTTATAATCTGACTTTTCAAATGCACTTTTTCTTTTCTCAGCAATTTGCGTAAGCGACACTTGTTTTATCATATCATCTTGACTTCTGAGATTAAAGACCACCATCGATGTTTGACACCTCTCTGTGACATTAAATTAAATAATAAATTAAATTAAGTGGATCATATCTCTAATATGCATAGTTTTAACTCTATATATGATTTGATGCAGTGATATAATTGTCATGTAAACTAATTGATGCGTACTACTTGATTTTCCATAGTTTTATTCTTAATTTTATTTTATGGATATATAAAAGTCAAACAATTTCTTTAGCTCTACTTGTCATTTGATGTAGCGCTATAATAATATAATTGTCACATAAACTATAACTGATATTCAGTATTATATTTATTCTTAAATTTATTTTATGGATATATAAAAATCATGCAAGTATATTTTTTTAGACTGTTTATAAAATTGAGAGGTTTTCACATAAAGGTAATTGTATAGACTCGAACCTGAGCCTTATCTTAGTAAAGAGTGTTCTTTAGCCTTTGCCATATGAGCTAACCCTTATGCAAAAGTCAAAGTCAAATAATTATTTGTTTTTTCCTTAGCATTATTAAATTATAACTAAAGCCTAACCTACACGCATTTGCTTCCTCTGTTGAAAACTCTAGCACACAGAAATTAGGCAATAAGACTTTCTTTTGGGATGGAATTCAAAAACGTGCATATCCTCGACTTTTTTCTCACATTTATAGAAGGGGAAAAAAGAAAAAGGAAAGAAAAATCATGTTGGTTTTGTAGGTCAGACATGTTTATTTTTCTAAGTGTTCCATTTGGGAGTTAGACGATCCTATAACTTTTGTGACGAGAACGTTTGTGTTAAGATTTAAGAGTATGACAAGGATCCTTTTTTCTTTTTGTGGTTTGATCTGAAACTTACAGTACGAAGTATGTAATGGAATCGTAATTATGAAATTTTAATTGCTGGGATTTGAACATAAGACGATTTCTCTTTTCAAATTCTTAAATACAAAATTCAAAATAGTTTTATTCTTATATTAAAAGATTACATAACATTTGACAGGAACACAACGTACACACAACATAGAGACACCATATAATAAAAAGATTAAATAACTTTAATTATGTATATAATATAAGTTGTCGATGGAGGTTTTCTAATGAGTCAGATCTAACTCCTTGTACGGAGACAGATTATCAATTAAAATCAGCCAAGTCATGTGACTTGGCTGATTTTAATTTGAAATCTTGTCTCGTAGAATGAGTTAGATCTGGCTCATTAGAAATTTACGTTGGGGAGGCTGGCTGCTATCTCTCTCTCTACTGGATTAGGTTGGCAAGTAATTAATTTCGCTTGGATTTTCTTATTAATTAATTAAGATAAGATCTGTAATTTCCTTTCGTTGTGACGCTACCAATTAGTTTAGGTCTCATAATAATTTAATTAATTGTCTAAAGCATGTCCACTTGTTGTTTTCTTTTTGTTACCTGCTCCAGTTTCCTTACTCCTTAGGATAATGTAGCGAGGCACGCTTTATCATTCCACGTTGTTAAGAACTCACAATCAGACTATTTGCATTATATTATTATTACTTTGAGCTTTTGAATAATTGTTGTTCAAATCATTGACTCAATAACATCTTCTTTTTGTACACGCACTGATTTGGAAGAAATATATTAATTAATTACAATAATCTCTAAAATAGTATTTTCACAAGATATATGATACTGTCCAATCTTAGGAATTTACATGTCGATTTGATAGTCATGTTTTCTCTCATTTAGCTAGGAGACAATTTTTACCATTGCACGTAATCAATTCTACTGTGCCTTTACAGCGAAAAAAAGTGCGCATTAATTATATATATATATTATAATAAGGTATAAGCTTTGTCATCAAAAGTTAATATTTTTCGTCTGCAAAAGAGAGGGAAAAAAAAAAAAAGAAGGAAGTCAATATTTTTCGCTTCAAAAAAGGGGAATATTTTTGAGTTAGCCAAGAGCAAATTTGCCAGCATTTTCAAATGAAACTATTCCCACACGACATTTTCTTTTGTTCAAAGTCGACTCTTCTCGCAATGGTCTCAATTCTCAACCCAATGAACATCCATTTCTCCAATTATAAATACCTTCACATTGCCTACCCTCTAATCAAATAAAAAACAATGGCTTCTTCCCTTGTTCCTCCGCCTTCTACCACCACCATTTCCGCGACGCCCGCAGCCCGTCCGGGCTTTCATTTTGCTCCCTTTAAGGGGAAAAGAAGCCCCATTATAAGAAGAAAGTTTAGCCATAAAATATCTTGCAAAACCATTGATGGTGATCAAGATTCTTCTTCATCCGGGAAGTTGGATAGGAGAAATGTGCTTTTAGGACTTGGAGGACTTTACGGTGCCGCCAGTCTCGCAGCCACTCCCTTTGCCTTTGCGGCTCCGATCTCCGCCCCGGAAGTCACAAAATGCGGCCCTGCCGACTTGCCTCCAGGGGCTGCCCCCACAAACTGCTGCCCCCCACCCGCCGGAAAAATCCTAGACTTCAACATTCCTCCACCACCCACCACCATGCGGGTGCGCCCGGCTGCCCATCTAGCCGACAAAGCTTACATAGCAAAATTTAACCGAGCTGTCGAACTCATGAAGGCCCTTCCCGACGATGATCCACGTAGTTTCAAGCAACAAGCCAATGTCCACTGCGCATATTGCGACGGGGCCTATGATCAAGCCGGATTTCCGAACCTCGAGCTTCAAGTTCACAATTCTTGGCTCTTCTTTCCGTTCCACAGATATTATTTATACTTCTTTGAAAGAATCTTGGGAAAATTAATCGACGACCCAACTTTTGCGATGCCATTTTGGAACTATGATTCCCCTAGTGGCATGTCTTTACCTTCTATATACACTGATCCACAATCCGCACTCTATGATCCCCTCCGGGACCGCCAGCATCAGCCGCCGGCGATGATTGATTTAAACTACAGTGGTAGTGATCCCACCGGAGTCTCCAACGACCAGCAAATCACCAGAAATCTTACTGTCATGTACCGGCAAATGGTGTCCAATTCGAAAACTCCGAGGTTGTTCTTTGGAAGCCCTTACCGGAAAGGTGACGACCCAAATCCCGGCAGTGGCTCGATCGAGAACATTCCTCACGGTCCGGTCCATGTATGGACCGGTGACCGGACCCAGCCCAATTTTGAGAACATGGGAAATTTCTATTCTGCCGGGAGGGACCCGATATTTTTTGCCATCATTCGAATATTGATAGAATGTGGACTATATGGAAAACACTCGGGGGGAGGCGTCAGGATATTACGGATTCTGATTTTCTTGATGCTTCGTTTCTTTTCTACGACGAGAATGCGCAAATGGTTCGGGTTAAGGTTCGAGATTGTCTGGATACTGGGAGACTTGGATATGTATACCAAGATGTCGAGGTTCCGTGGCAAAATTCTCGTCCAAAACCTCGTATTTCTTCTGCTTTAAGGAAGTTAAAGAAACTCGTTAAGGCAAAGGCTGCTGATGCCCCCGGTCCAAAGGATGTCTTCCCTACAAAACTCGATCAGGTAACACAGTCATGTTATAGAACCAGAATCTAATTTCATTATGTGGGATGTCAATGTCGTCTCTTTCTTATTGAGACACGTTAGTTTTTGGTTATCTCTGGCAATCCTCTTATGTCACTCGTCTAGAAGTTTAAACTGAAAAGTGTTATTTTGTGAACAGGTGATTAAGGTTATGGTCAAGAGGCCGAAGAAGAAGAGGAGCAAGAAAGAGAAGGATGAACTGGAGGAGATATTGATCATACAAGGGATTGAACTCGAGAGAGACGTGTATGCGAAATTTGATGTGTACATTAACGATGAAGATGACGATGAAATGAGTATGCCGGAAAACACCGAATTCGCCGGAAGTTTTGTGAATGTGCCTCATAAGCATAAACATGGGAAGAAGATAAAGACTAATCTGAGATTGTCCATAACTGATATTCTCGAGGATTTGGATGCTGAAGATGATCTGCATGTTTTGGTGACTTTGGTTCCGAGGAACGCCGGCGATGCCATCACTATTCATGGAATCAAGATTGAACTGGATGACTAACTTTGATTTGATCAAACACCCATTTTTTTTTTTCATTTTAATACCTCTTTTTTTTTTTTGGTAAGCCCTTTTTTCCTTTCCTTTTTCTCTCCCCTCTTGAGAATAAAATATAAAGTTGACTTTTTCTGATTGAAATAATGGCGTTTCTATTTGTTATCTCGAGGATTTTTAGATTTTTTAAGGAGGGGTCACGATTAGTTTAATAATAGTGCCATTATTGAGTCGGACGCTAAACTGGTAGTCGATGTGGTTCAGGGTCAGGCTGTATTGCTGTGGCACATGAGAAGCAAATGCTGGATTGCTGTGGCACATGAGATCAATTTTCTTCCTTTGATTTTTTATTTTTTCAGAAGGGTTTCCGTCTTTAAATTGATTTTTGGTTTTCTATTTGCTCATATACTTGACCACGCTTTGCACTTGAGCACGACTTTGCACACTTTTTTGTACTGTTAAATTAAATAAATTAACAAGACTAGCAGACTATCTATCTGTAGACCAAAAAAAAAAAAATAGAAGAAGCTAATGTGTAAGAAGTAGATTCTCACCAAAAGACGTAAAGACAAAAGATATTCATCTCACCTACTCCACAATTTTATTTATCTATTCATTTTTATTACTATTATGATTATTTGCTTTTTTCTTCTTGATTTTCAGGCATATGTTTGATTTACACAACAATAGACTTCCTTCGTCTCATAAATAAAGATGATAATAATAAAGATATTAAAAACGATAGATGAATGTTGAATCACAAAAGGTTTCTTATAACCCTTGTGTTTAATACGTATATTGTTATTAGTAAAATAAAATTATTAGAGTGTAATAATTAATAAATAAAAAGGTATGATATGAAAATAAATTTAAATTTACCTTTTTTTTCATATATAATACTAAACCTTTCTTCCTCTTTAAAAAAAAAAAATTGAACTTTTTTAACCCATGTGCAAATAGAAAAAATGATCGATGAATGTTGAATCACAAAAGCCGTTGCAGGTGCGGGGTGCCGAATACTCCTACTTGACGATTAATAAATTTCTAAACAATTAACTAATCCTACTTGACCATTCCACTACATGCTTTTTATCCTTATCTCAAAACTCCCAACTCAGTTGCATATTCTGAACAATTTTTTTTTTAAACCGAATATTCTAAACTGGCATAAAGAAAAATGATTAAATTCGAGGAATACTTGTCAATTCCTGAAAAAACTTTATATTATTATTACTGTTTTTTTTCTCTTTTGGAGGAGAACATATTTATTTATTCGTCAAATTCGAGATAAATACATGAGAAATAAACAATGGAGGAGAATGAAACCACTCGACAGAGTTTGACATAGAATTAGCTGCCCTAGTAAGAGCATGAGCGATTCGATTCGCAAATCTCCTAATCCAAGAAAATTTGAGTCCTACTAACTCTTGAGCTGCCACACGACAATCTTCTGCAATCAAATCTATATATGAATAATTCGGGTCGGTCCTTAGAAGTTCATTAAACACAACCAAGGCATCCATTTAACTATATGCACTAAAGGAAAATGAGACTTGGTCCAACTCAAAGCTTCTCTAACTCCCAACGCTTCAGCAATACGCGGATCAAACTCCCCATGCAAAACAGCTATTGTAGCAGCTACAAAAGACCCATTTACAAAAGACCCATTTTCATCCCGGATGACCATACCCAAACGATTTTTTCTAAGGAATCCAGCCTTGGGTTCTTTATGGAACCCAAGAGCCAATTAGTGAGGTGTAAACACCTCAGTAGCTCCTGGACTCCTTAAGGAACCCAGAGTTGAGTTCCTTAGAAGTGCTCCTACCCAAATCCACCTTCTTTGAATCTTTGAACAGAGGCATACAGCTGCAACGGTATTAATTTTAAGAGAACCTAGTGTTGGTGTTTTCCAATGAACAGAGTCGTCTCCTTGGTGTGAAGAAGGAGCCGAAGAGACAAGATGAAGAGATTGAGCATCACGCCATTGCTGAAGATTTGATCTTGCGCGAAGCTGACCACCTTAAGAACAGTAAAAGATTTGGATTTCCAAATGACTTCACTACGGTTATACCAAATAGCCCAACAAATCATAGCAATCTTCCTGTTCTTTATTTTCGAAAATCATGGATAACCACTCTTTAAAACTAGAAGCAGTAATATGCCATGTATTAACTCCAGCCGCCATCCACACCCTCTCACTAGAATGGCCAATGATTTTAGTGGGTTGCAATGAGTTAGCATCTAAGTATGAAGCCAGGGCTTTGCATCTGAGGAATAGAGACCACATAAGTTAAAAGTTCATATTGTTCTCTGTTCCTGTTAGATTTGTTGAGTTTACAATATTTTGTATACAAGATTACACAACCACAATGTAGAACCATAATTTACCTCTCAAAGTGTAGAAAACAAATCAAAGCTTGCTCCAAACTCTTCTCTTTGATGGAATATGTTTTCAGCTCAGATTTAATATCACACCAATGTCACCGTAATCATTGAACTGTCTCCAGAGTAATAAGAATTTCACCAGAGATATAGCTCTTCTTCCACTTGTAACTGACTTCCTCTTTTGTTAGCCAAGAAGTCCCAAATGAACAAGAAGCAACTCCTTGTCTTGAAGTGAAAGAGCCTCAACGGCCAACTAATTCAAATTGGTCAACAAAGCTTTGGTAGGATAGAGACGAGAGACCTCAAGAATAATTCCAACCATTGGATCTTAGCAAGCGCCTACAATTATCAAGAATAAGCACAATCCTACAGCACACAAAGGGGCCAATCTCAAGGTGTTAAGTGGATTAAGTTAACAGATATATTCTCAACAAATCTACTACTTCTTGCTACTTCTGTTTGCGTGATAATTGTATCACGTGTAAATCCCAGTTGTAACCAATTGTTAAGAAGCAAAATAAATAGCAAACAATGCCCTATAAGGAAGAAAAGAACCAAGCATTTAATCACACTAATCAACAGAAGAAAAAAAGTGTCTCTTAGTTGTTGAAAGATGTGGAATGAACGAGTCTCGAAATGCGCTATGCCTAACAAATAAAATAAACAATAATCAGGTTCTACAATGACAATATATATAATATCTATACCTACAGAAGAAAGCTAAAGTATGTACTGATCTTCCCCATAAAGTGCTATACTTCTTCTAGAGTATGTGAGGGGAAAAATCCAAAGCATATATATAGACTTGCCAAGATAATTAAGCTTATTCATTACAAGAAATGCCTGAAGTATCTAAATATATCTCCGGAGGACATTTTCCCCGTTTTTTCTTAGGTGGTAACGATGACATATATAGACAGTGTATGTTACTGACTTGGATCAGTCTCAATTTCATGGGCCAGTTCTCTTGTTAGCTTGTCAGCACGGTCATCATGTCCACCGGCAAAGGTGTAAACTCGGTAGGCAAACTGGAAGGCCTTCCAAAGCATTTTAGCAGATGTCTTTTTCCTCCCTTCAGATTTGGATTCTGCCTTTTCTTTTGCACTAGCATTTCGCCTCTCCTGATTAACATGTCTATCAGTGTAGTTCAATCAAATTTATTTACATGTAAAGTAGTTGAATGGACATACCTTGAGTGCCAGCTCCATGCAGCCTGAAGAAACGTCAACCATCAATTCCTTGATGCGTACAATGATGCCGAAATCAAAATTGATTTTGTGACTCTTAAATTTCTTGGATTCTTCATCTTTTGTCCTCTCCAGGGCTTCCATTTCTCCCTTGATCTGAATGTCGTCATGATTTCTTTTGTTAGTAACACAACAAGGCCTGGCCACTCTCAATCCTTATATTGCATGATCTCGCTTATTAGTGCTTACCTTGTTGAAGTAACTCTCTGCCCTGTCAAGGAGTTGACCAACAGGTGGCACTATTGGCCATATCCTTAAAGTGGTCACTGTTGAGTCTAATTTCTTGTACAGTGCTGCAGCCATCCTCAATGCTTCCAACTTCTTTGTAGGAAAATCTTCAAATCTTGCTAGCACCTGACGTACGGGGAAATGACCACTTAAGGATTATAGATTATATATGGAAATCAGAAAGAATTTCACATGACAAAACCTGAGTTTCATCAGTCAGCTTCTCAAGGATGGATTCCACATATTTGTGGAATTTTTGGAGCTCAGCCATGTCTGATGTCTCGAAAGAATTGATTGCAGCTTTCACCTCCTTAATTGACTGGGCATACTTCTTCACATCCTCTTCAATTTGTTGGAAGTATGCTGACCTATAAAATGGCTTTTGGTGTGAAAAGGTTGTATTGATTACCCCAAAGTAACTTCCATGCTTACTAATTTGTTGGATGTAACTAAAAAGGATTACCTTTTAGTCATCTCTGCCAATGCATCAGCCATTCCCTGCTTCGACCCTGTGCCAGAGTTTCCAATCTTGCCTCTTCTCCCGATCGATTTACCATTAAGACCCGACCCTTCTACTTTCCCCTTGAGAAGTCGATACAGATTACCCATCTGAGAGGATCTTCTCAGTTTTGTTGTTGCTTTCCTGGGAAGGAGGCCTTTGGCGCCAGAAAGCCCTGGAGGTGGCGGTGGAACGGCTCCAGCTCCCTTTGATGTCAACATGGGGGGAGGTAGGGGTGGATTTGCACTGTTTTTTGATGTCATGGGTGGCGGTGGTGGAGAAGGAGATGCTAGAGTTTGCGACTTTAGAGGGGGTAGTAGGGGCGGGGGTGGGGGCGGTGTTGCCATATTTCCCAATTTCAGTTGTGGTGGCGGTGGAGGGACTGCAGCAGCATTTCTTGAAGTCATCAAGGGCAGTGGAGGTACGGGAGGAGGTGAAGGTGCTGACATGGCTTTGCTTTTTGAAGTAACGGGTAGTGGTGGTGGAGGTGGAGGTGGGGGTGGAGGTGCTGACACGGCTTTGCTTTTTGATGTAACGGGGGGTTGTGGTCGTGGAGGTGGGGGTAGACGTGCTGACATGGCTTTGCTTTTCGATGTAATGGGTGGTGGAGTTGGAGGTGGAGGTGGAGGTGCTGACATTGCTTTGCTTTTGGATGTAATGGGTGATAATGGTGACGGTGGCGGCATTGAAGGTGCTGAAATTTCATTGCTCTTCAATATTATTAGGGATGGTGGTGGAGCAACCGGTATTAGTTGTTTTTTATCTGAGGAAGTCAACCTTGGTGGCGGAAGAGGAGGCGGCTCTGGTATTTGATGTATTGTTGCATGTGGTAGCGAATTGGGCTTTGTTGATGGTAGAGTATCAACTCGCTTTGCATAGTCATGTGGTTGCAACTTGGGGGATGGGGGTGGCGAAACTGTATTAGTATCTTCTTTTGTTGAGACATGGGCAACATCCACTAGTTGAACATGAGGAGCGCCGAGCCAGTTTGTTCCATTACTTACCAGAATCTTTGTAACTTGAGATCGGTTAATGTCATCAATCTTTTCCATATCATCTATCATCTCAATGTTGGAATGAACCTCAATGACATTGACCTCAGAATGCTGCCTTTCTTGATCAAACTCTTGTTCTGGCTCTGTTTCCGTACTTATCTGGACTGAGCATTTAAGATCTTGAGCGACTGTGTGATGGAACATGTGCAATGATAAGCGCTTCAAATCAATGGGATTCAGTTTTTCAACTGCTTGAACTCTGAGTGGGAGGAGCCTAGGAGGAGAATAAAACATCTTCTCGCCCTTACTCGAGAATTTCCAGGTCTCAGGGAGAACTGAAGTTGGTGTTGCTGGAGAGCTAGAAAGGGAATTCTTGTTATCTTCCGATCTCCCAGAGAGAGCTTTCCCAAATGAATTTCTGGGAGAAGTGCAGTAGCTTCTCATGTCTTCTTCTTCATCATCATCCATCATTTGCATATCAAACAACCTTTCTCTTGCCAGCTTAATTATCTCATCAAGCATCGCCAATGCTTATACATACAGCAAGATTGTTTATTAACTTATTTACTTCAAATAAAGCAAAATCTTTTTCAATGGTCTGAGGACAGGGACAAACTAACTTACCAATTTGTTCCAGTCCAATTTGGTCCAATTGGATCGATGCATCGTATTTGCATTTGACCATCCATTCTCCGGTATCCTTCCACAGGTTTCCAAGTGATTCCAGAGCATCACAAAAGAACTTAAGAGCCTGCCATTATCAATTTTGTTTTACTGGTATATATTGCAGTAAACCATTTCACGGCGTGGTTGATGGGAGGATTAGATATCACTATACAGTATTATACTGAGGATTAATAAGAAGCTTTTTAATATCTTGCTTGGTTGGAAACTAACCTGATGTATTGACGCTGCATCAATTTCTGAGACTGTTGTATTTTGCTTGATCCTAGGATACAATCTGAAAAGATCCTTCAAGGTCCATATCAGCAGCTGTCAAACAAGACGGCGATCACGACAAGTGTAAACACTTCCA
Organism: Nyctanthes arbor-tristis; assembly: GCA_963692815.1. Taxonomy (NCBI): domain Eukaryota; kingdom Viridiplantae; phylum Streptophyta; class Magnoliopsida; order Lamiales; family Oleaceae; genus Nyctanthes; species Nyctanthes arbor-tristis. The sequence continues at coordinate 32,323 of CAVNYN010277545.1, forward strand.
TTCTTCATCTTCATTTCAGTCAGTTGGGAGAAGAAGAGGAATACCTCATTTACTGAAGCAGAACCAATACAAGGAGGCAGATCAATCAAGTCCCTAAAGGTAGCAATCTTGTTCTTGAATTCTGTGTTCATCAACAGATTGCCTGCCACCTCGCATGATTTGACAGCCGCCCACGAACTTTTCACGTCCTTCACAAGATTCTTTGATGCATTGTTGGATTTATTTGTATGATATTTTCCCTGCCAATTTTTAGCATTTACCACATTTATATTAATAATCCATGTGTTTTCTGTCTTGTGCAACACCAACTATCAAAATGTCAGTGGAAATTTGTTTCTGACCCAGAACTCATTTCTTGACAAAAAAAGGTACGCCGATTTTATTTGCCCAGTCCTAGATAAATTGAGAAAAGATGGATAAGAATGCGTAATCACGTTGGGCGGACATCTTAATTATATATATTAACAGAAATCAACTCTGTGTAATATATCTCAACACCAAATTCTTGTGTTTATTATAAGGAATCTAGGATTTATCCCTTAAGAGACATGAGAAAGTTCTATGCTGGCCGTTAACCTAGCAGCCTTGCTCGGGGTTGGGATTTGATTGTTGTGAATCATCATTAAACCATCTTGTTGGGATGTTATCAAAATTTCTAGTTATTGAGATCCGCCTTTGTGCATGAAAATGTGGAGAAAAAACATGCATGCATGTATTGGAAACAAAGACAAGACCCCATCATTAATTAAGAAATCCAAAAGCATTGAAAAGAAAATTATGTATAGATACGCATATATACCTCTGATCCAGGAATTTTCCTACGAAAGAAGAAAGGAGCCACCCCACACAAGGCCCCGGTAGGCATGGCCGAGGCCAAGATTTATAGAACCTCAAACGGAAAGGCAGTACTAATAATGGTGCTTGAATTTGATTAACTATCTTCCTTTGCGTTGACAACCATGATCGAATTTTCTGCTTAAAACTATAAACAACAGAAAATAAAAAAATAAAAATTATTATATTGAAGAAGAACATTCAAAAGGTTGATCATAACGTGCATTCCAATTAATGCTTAGCCCTCTCCAAAATCTTCAATGGACAACTTCTTCTCTCATTGTTCCCATTAGAGAGCGCAGAGAGAAAACGTTAGTCAAATTAAGTAAATAATAATTTTATGGGTTTTATTGAGGCGATTCCACGTAAAAGAGCATTTGTAGGAGTTTAATAAATCAGATTTATGTTCGTTTTGAGAGGTTTTGGTTGGATATTTTCTGGGATTTTTGGTAGCTTTGTCTGAATAATCCAATCCCAGGAGACAAGGAGAACGTGGGATTCTAGTTCATTTGGATCCTATTTTCATGCATCAACCTTGTTTATATATGGGATCTTAATTAACTTCAGATGCGATTGCTTTGTTATAGGACATTTTTGTAACTTTCTGTCATTGATGGCCGGTACACGGTCGAGGGTGTAGGAACGACGCGTGAGATTTCAAATGAAGAGAGAATCTCAGACCATGAGACGCGACTCGCCGTTTATTACTGTTCGGAGAGTGTTCTTGACCAACCTGGTTTTGACAAATTTGGTGGGAAGTTGCATTTCAACCAATATGAATTAGGCTTTGTTTTTCCGTTTGGCAGTTAAGACAGTTTCGTCGATCTCGAGGATTCTCAAGAGTGTCTACATAATTTACTAATCTTAGCTTCATGTATTTTCCTTTTTATTTGAAAATACCATTTCAAATCTCAGTGCCAAACGCATTTGAAGTCGATTTGATTTTGAATTATTAGATGGATACAAAATTTGACACTTTATGCTCGGTTACCTGGTACTTAAGTACCTCATTGTTGAAGAATCGCGCGACACATCTAGGGAAAGACATCCACAAAATATATAGCCACAATGACATGACATGGTAGCAATAATCGAAATACAAATTTTCTTCCCACACAAGTTTAGGGGTAATGTACAAATTATTTCAACTTGTTCTGGACAACTATTCTGTGCCGCTAGAAATTTTTTTTTTTTTTTTTTTGAATTATCTATTATTATTTTGCTGAAAGAACCCCTCCACACCCTTCTCCCCACCGGCCCCGATATTCATAAGACGTTTGGTCGGCGAGATTATGGTGTCCTTAAACTAGTTCATCCTTGTATTTGTAATTAATTAAAGAGATAGTTTAGTATTATTTTTTTGGATAAAAAAGGGACCGGTGAATTAAATATTTTGAACACTTTGTAAATTTTGCACTTTTGCTATGTGAGCAAACTTCAATTAATTTGTCAGACCGTGAACCAAGTTACAAGTTTATTTCAATTTGAAGTTTCGAGATATATCTACATCAACAAAGAGAGATCAGATTGTCCCAATTTTGGGTTTGAACTTGTCAAGAATTGAAATTCTTTTTATGACTTAAAATAGTAATTATACACTTAATTAGTTAGACTATTAAGATTTTTGAGTTGTCTTCCAGTAGCATTTTTATAATTTTCTTGCTTCCCAACAGTAGTTTATTTGGTTAGACTATAAAGAAAGTTGAGTTGTCTTCCAATAGCATTTTTATAATTTTCTTGCTTCCTTTATTTTGGTTAGACTATTAAGAAAATTGAGTTGTCTTCCAATAGCATTTTCTAATTCTCCTGCTCCCCAAACAATTTATATTTATATTTACTTCTAGAATTTGCATTTTTTTTATAGGCGGTGTACATCTTTAGCTTTTTCACTTAGATACGTACCCGAAAAACAATCCGAAGACTTCATGAAACCATGTCGAGAAGGCGTCATTTTAATTCGGAAAATGCTTTGATCTAATTTTTGTAATAAAGACTTGATGTTTGACACGCATGTAATATGAAACGCTATATATAAGTCAAATCGCGCGACAAGTCGAGACAAGCATGCCCCTGATCAAATACGGCCTCGATATACTTCAATATACTTTATTAGTAAATAATAATACAAGACATCTAAAATAAATTATATTTCTCGATATTTAATTGAACTCATGTCATTTAATAACACACTTAAAAACACTAAATCATGGTCAACGTTGGTGTTAATGAATATATCATTATTAACCATTAAGAACCTTATAAAAAACAATGTCTTTCGATCCTTTCAAATCAAGAAAATAGTTATAATTGATTCCCTTCTCTCGCAACTACCTTATTTCTCTTTATTATTCAATATAGAGTGTAACCAAATTTAATATAATTCACTATAAACATTAATGTGGGGAGAGCTATATATAACAAGACCATCAATAATTGTTTAACGTAATTATTGCAGGTTTGTCAGTTAAAAGACAAATCATACGTAAAAGTTGAGTTGCTAGAAAGAAAAATATTTCAACTCAAGAAAAAAATTCAAAACTTAATTTCTTCCTAAGCAAGTGCCTTTTTGAGTCGCATATGCATGCATGCATGCAAGATTACTTATATTTCGTTAAAAAGGTAAGTCCTCTAGTGAACGTGTTTGAAGGAAGTCAATAATTGAACCAACGTTCTGTAGAATTCGTCAAATTCAATAAATTATACTAATAGTATAGATTTTCACACCATAATTATGTTTATTTTCAATCCTATAAATACATTAAATTCACTAAATCCTTAATAATTATCAAAAGCCTATCAAAAATTAACCTTAATCTTAAGCCTACATTTATTGCAATGTATCGTTCGTCAGCAGCTAGAAACAACATTTACACCCAAATCCTTCGAAATAGAAACCAAATACAAATGAATAGAAATTCGGATGCTCCATGCGACGTTTTCATCAGCCATCGGGGGGTCGACACGAAGAAAAATGTTGCGGTTTTGCTTTACAATCACCTCTGCCGCAATCTCCACCTCAGGCCATTCTTGGATAACAAGAACATGAAGCCAGGAGACAAATTGTTCGAAAAGATCGACCTGGCGATCCGTCAATGCAAAATCGGGATCGCAGTGTTTTCTCCACAGTATTGTGATTCTTATTTTTGTTTGCACGAGTTGTCTCTTATGGTGGAGGCTAGAAAGAAGATTATACCTATTTTTTGTGATGTGAAACCTTCTGAACTTAGGGTTAAAGACAACGAAATTTGTCCGTCTAAGGATTTGGGACGGTTTCGAATGGCACTTGAAGAGGCAAAGTATACCGTCGGACTTGCATTTTATACACCAAGAGGGTACGCTGTTAATTAGTCGTACACTTTCTTTTAATATATAGTCTCTATCAGCACTGCATAACAAACATATCATTACATTTATTTGACATCTACAGGGACTGGTCTGAATTTATCGCAAGAGCTTCGGATGCAGTGATCGAAAACTTGGTTGAAGTAGAAAAGAGTCAGAAGGAAGCGTCAATGCACTCCAAACCCTAATTTCTGTCAAGAAATTTCTTCCATTGCAACTAATTAAGTAACAAATAACTCGTTAATTTTAATGTTCTTCACCTTGTTGACCAGCTTTAGTAATTAATGAATTTTGAGAGGATTATTTCGTGACATTCTCGCACGAATATATTTCGAAATTCAAGGTTGTAGAAATTGTTCTGGCAATAATTGGATCAGTAATACAAGGATGTAATGAGAACATTTCATCATCTATTTACACAAATAAATCTAGAACACCATTATTTATGAGTGTTGTGCATAAATTGGTATCTGAACAAAGTGGTCAAATTATTTTACGATAAACAGTTTAAACAATTTTTTTTTGAGTAAAAGGGTCATTTTCCCATGTTTTCAACACAGGGGAAATTCAGTATTTTTGTACATTTAAAAAATGTAGTAATTAAATAGGAATTTATAATTTAAATTTTCTAGATTAAATAAGGATATGTATATATATATCCACATTAAATGTACATAAAAAATACTACTTGCTATAAAATAGTCTCTTTCCAAAACCTCTCAAAAGTTTTGTAACAAAACCCCACCTCATCTGGCGTGCATCTATACAAACTAGGGAGGTTTTCAAAATTTTCCAAAGGGATTTTTTTTTGGGGGTGGTCACAAACATTCTGACATAAAAATCCAAACTCGGAATATTCATGTTGATACTCTTATTATTGGTGAAAGAATATATGCGACTGTTGACTATTGTCATATAAGTATAACGAACAAGTAAAAAAATATCAAAATTATGTCTTGAGATTAGACGCGCCTACACGTGAGTTGTGCATAGTCAACATGTGAGTGCGTTAAATGTGTGATAAGGAGCAAAATATGGAGTACACAACTTAAATTTAAGTACTTATTAGGCTTAGCTTATGTCTAAGCACGCTTTTTATCTCTTATCAATTTTTATCGAGAATAACCTATGCGAAAAAATATAACTAATCGATATGTTATACAACGCGAAATTAATATGGGAAGTTTCACAAAAAAACTTAAATTTGGAAACTATATCCATACAAACTTTTGTTATACACCGGTATGGGACAATACAACATGGGTGGTTAATGTGGAATTCATATCAACCACTGATATATATATATATATATTGTCACATTCTCATAGATGTAGGAGATCCTACGTCCATGGGTGTATATAATAATTATAAAATTATTATTGATACTCTTACTTACTTTATAATAACCATTTTCTGTTTCAAAAATACTTATTTTCTATTTTCACTTCAAGAATTTTATACTAATCCTACAAAAATCCCGCATACAAAATGATATTTGTAGGCCATATTAATTTTCCCAACAAAAGAGATATTTTGTAGGAGCTTCTACTTTGCCTACAGAATGACTTCTGCCTACAAATGATATTTGTTGGCTGAGTTAGCATTTCCCCGACAAAACAATGTTTGTGTATGCATTTTATTTTCCCCACAAATTAAATTAACTTTGCAAACAAATTGAAATTCGTAGATGAAATGATCTTTTCACCTCAAAAAGAATGTTATGCAGGGATTGTACTTTTCATACAAAATATTTTCTCCTATAAATTAAGGCAAAATTATGTTTCCGCTTAAAAAATTGTTTTGTACACTAATTAAACTATGATTAACTCGACGATTTTGAATAATAAGAGAGTTTGCATCTAGAGCATATAAAGTTTTTGCAATATACAATTATGATATAAGATAATTTAAAGGATATATTTGCAATGTGAAAATAGAGCAAAAAAATTCCCATTTTTATGAGTTTTAAGTAAAAAAAATTATTAGTTAAAAAAAGTTTTAAAAAAATTATTAGTGTCTACACAATATATATGAAAAATTCTAAAGAGAATATTACTCTCCCCTACTCCACATGACCCCATATTATTGAGGAATCAGGGGCCCAATAAATATACACTCTCTCTATAGAAGGACCGATATATATACACACATGAATTTAAAACAAGACTAAATTATCGTAAAAAAATTAAAAATAAGAAAAGGTGCATGCCAACATTCTACCAAAGAAAAAAAAGAATCCAAGAACCCAGAAAATGTTCATTGAGAGCTTACGCGTCATCATTTTATTGGTTATTTTTTATAAAAAGTAAAGAATTATGACTTGACTTTTACTTTTTGAGTTTTTAAATAAAGAAAAACCAATAAAACGATGTCAGGTGGCAGATTATAATCAAAATTGCCAAACACTTTGTAAAACTTTCCTCCATATTTTTTTATCAATTATTATGCCATTTCCTTCTTTTTCCCCGGAAAGTTATCCCTCGTCGGTCGCACGTTCAATTCCCCTCTTTCTCATACTTATCCCTTGTTTATTCACCGAACAGTAAGAATTTTTCATCCACGCCAAATTTCTTTTCCTCAGTATAATTTCCTGAAATCCTTCCCTTAATCATCTCCAGGCGATCCTGTTTTATTCCCCCTCTCTCAAATGCCTCCCAATTTGCCTTGCATTCCAGTAGCCTTCATATTCTGTAGGCAGATAAACGTTAACTCTTTGCAATCAGAGTCACCGGTGGTTTGTAAATTCAGTGTAGGGAAGGGAGAAAGTTTTGGGTAACATTTCTTGTTGCCCTGCAAAACTTGCAGGTAATCTTTACTAATTATTGCAATGCATATATAAACTTTTTCTACCTTTATTTAACTCCCAATCATAGAGTAGTTATTACAATTAACTCGAATATCATTTTTTGGGTGGAAAGCGACTGAAGGGTTTGATATCGATCTCTTTTTCGTGTCTTAGCAGAAGTTTTTGATGCTTGGGTCTCTTTATTGGTGTCTTATTTCATGTGGAATTTTTTTATTTATTAGATGGAGCCATAAGCCATGGATAGTTTTGTTATTTTGAAAGAAGACACTATCAAGAACTTTAAAAAAAAAAAAAAATTTCATGTTCATTTAGTTAAATGCTTATGTAGGTCAAGTTGAACAAATCGCTCCAATAATGATCTCTTATCGAAGCTTTGCATTATCATATTGTTTGAGTAGAGATTTTCTTCTTTAACTGTAACTTACTTTTATGATAAAATTTTCTCAGTTAATTTTGAGGAATGATGTATCTGATTCAATTATCAATACATTTGATTAAACTAATCACCTAACAACCTTTTCTTTTCTTTTTCCTCAATGGTTAATATTTCATATCCGTATGATTGTACAATCATGAAGCTGGAAAACATATATCTGTTTTCACATTTTATTTCCCTGTTTCTTCTTTTGTTTCCTAGTTTTGATTTGCAGAAATTTATGAGGTTAGATCGGAATGGAGTTTATACTGTCACCACCTAAATTAACATATTTGAATACATTTACGAGGGCTTGTGTAAAAACTTGAGATTAAAACACAAGTACACCGATGAGAAAAGTGGGGGCTCTTAAGAATTTAATGCCATTCTTAGATTTAATTATAAACCTATTAATTAATGTACAATATGTAGCTGTATAAGGAAACAACTCCAAGTGGTGCTTATTGCTTTTTGCATCTTTGTAATATTACGAATTACAGTCAGAAATGTGTAATTGCTATATGTAATGGGTTTTTCCTATAGTTCTACGTGGTTCCACATTTTTTTAAGAGCCTTCTTATACCATTTTACATCCTTAGAGGATTTGGAATCTAAGCTGCTCCGTTACTATTTTAAACTCTCTTCTTGGATTCTATTTCTGTGACATATAATGTTTAATTAAATTAATTAATAACTAAATTGACTTTTAATAGAATTGTTTTAAACAACTCTTTTTGCTCTTTGAATTTTTAATATGAGCGGACAACAAGGATATACACCCTCTAATTCAGATAGATAGGAAGGAGTACAAAGAAGAATGCGCCTAGAATATCTTGACCATATCACTGAGTATATGATATTCTAGATTTGGACTGTATAGATAAAGACCTGAATATATATTGTTAGGTACTATGAAGCCATTGATGTCTCTTTTGTTCTTATAAGATTTAGCTTAATATCAGTCATTAGTATCTAATGATTGCTTATTCAATTTTTAGTTGGTAGTTGATCGTCCCAGAACTGTCACTGATATCTCTGTTTCAACCACCAGAAGTTCAGAAATCAATGGACCATATGTATTTTATACATGATTAGATACCTCTTCTGTTTTGTTTTCCCTCTTAGTGTGACATCGGTTTCAATGGTGAAATATGTCTTTTATTTACAAAGTTCCGTCACTAGGAGATAGTGGCTTAAGAAAAGACTAGTTTTGCATTTGTATTCCTGAGAAAGGAACAAATCAGTTTGTGTTCTCTTCTTTGGACAACGGTTTCTTAAGCCTATAAAAATTGCAAAAGTTGTTGTATCATGTCTTTCTCTAATCAACCTGCATCTCAGTTCTATTCTTTCCCTCTCTCGAAACCTCTCACATGCTGATGCTGCCTAAAGATATATATGATTATAGTTCCCATTTGTCAAAAAACTTCGAGGACTGAAGATGATTAAAATACACAGAAGGAAACTTATGCTCCCAGCTTCTCTTCATTTATGGATGTGTGGCTGGTAGGTAGTCTTTGATTAAATGATATTAGTACCTCGTTAGCCCGAAATCTTTCAGGAAATAAATAAACAAAAAATGATGGGAGTAATATTATTAGTGGATAGCATACCTGTGTATTGATTATTTCATCTTTCCTTTCTTTTAGGCAGTTTGCATCCTGTTAGTGGTTATGTTTGGGGAATATACGATCTTGTAGCTTCTTCTTTGGTTGTTTTCTTATCGTAATACTTGGAAGTCAGTGCCAATGCTTAGCTAATGATTATTCTCTCTCTTGAACAGAGGCCGACTGTTAATGGTGTCTATCAAGATGCTTGATGGAATGCAAGATTACTATACATTTGCTCTGCCAGGAATTTAGCAGTTTGTCTTTCAACTGAAGGAACTAGCTATAAGCTAGTAAGACGAATTGATAGTATGAGCTACAAATCCTCAATTGTCAGTTTTGCTTATAGCCTAATAATGGATTTGCTGGCTAGGAGATGGGCGCCATTAAGGTACTTGGACTACGACATTCAAAGAGCACCATATGGAGGAGTTGGAAGCAAAACGTGTGCTGCTAGAAAGACAACTGATGTGGCTTGAGTAGAGATGAAACGAAGGCCGCAGTACAAGGTTATGGGACAGCAATTCAATTGAATATTGGAGTCTTGGCATTGTTTCTTGTCATATTCTTGGCTATTTTCAGCTAATATTTACACCAGTATTAGTAGAGACGAGGAAGATGAATATTTTGTGAACAAAAGTAACCTTTTCTCACTTCACATGTAATGGTGCTTTTATGTCTTCAGCTATGGCTTTTTTTTCAGTTAATAATATAATATTTTAACACATGTATCTTGTTTCGTTTGTTTTCTTTTGCATTTTTATATTAATTTGAATCAGGAGACAACATAGTATGCGGTTTCGAAGTCTATTCTCAATGTGAATTATTTTATTTTTGGATCGAAAAATGGCTTTGACAATTTACCCTAGAAAAATTTTTATGAATGGAAAGTAGCGTTTAGCAGACAAAACTATTTGTCTTCTCGTTATAAATTTTAATTATGGGCCCAAACCTTACCATACAAATGTTCTTTCAACACAAAAAATTATTTGTCAACGAAAGTATTGCTTGGGCCACACATTTACTTACAGTTTGAACACAAAATTATTTGGTCAATAAAAATACTTTTTCTCAATGAATATACTTGTCATGAAAGAACTTAGTCGACAAATTCTATTTGTGTGCAAAGGGTTTGTGGGCTTATATCTTTCCATATAAGATATAATCTTCAACTTTGTCAGGTAAAACTTTTCGCTACGAGGTTTGCGCCACAAACTTGACCACAAAATGATTTCGTCCGGAGAAGCTTAAGCCCGCAAAAATTGACTTTTCCCTACAAATTGCTTTTGTAGGGAAAGCCAAAATTTCTCGTAGTGTTTAGTTTAATTAATGATATGATTATTGTAATATATGCAACGTTTGAAATAATTTGTTTAACATTCTTTAGCATTTTTGGAAATTATAAAAGTGTAAATAAAAAAGGCAATTATATTTAGAATGCAAGTGAACAGTGGTTTCAAAAAGAATGCAAGTGAAGGCTGAATTTTCCAAAATAATTTGGTAACCAAGTATTACTGGGCCAATTTACGTATGACCTTTTTGAATAGTAATTTTGTGAAAGAATATGTGGTCAAGTAGAGAAAAATTACAAGTAAAAGTTAAAAAAAAAAAAAGAAGTGAAATTTGATATGAAAGTAATTGGAAAAGCTTATCAATTGCATGGACAAGTAAAACTTTATGAATAAAAATATTAATTAACTACTTATTTCCTCCCACAAAGATAAACTTATTTCCCCCCCTTATTGTTCCAGTGTGCAATTGATTTAGATTTCCCAAAATCAGTCATTTAATTACAAGCACACAGTACATTATTTATCTATTAAAATAATCTTACAAGCACACAGTACATCAATAATTTTATTTTGCTTTCATGCATATATATTATTATACATACATGCATATGTGTTAAACATCTAAGTTACAGACACCCCACACTTGTAGCCTAGATGTGTATCATGTGTTACATGCATGCATACTAACATGCATGCGTGAGCAAAATAAAATTCTTGCACAGTATATTTATCTATTGAAATAATCTTATATGTAAATTTGTAATTTTTTCTTACTTTTCAACCACACATTTTCAAAAAAACACTTTTTCACAAAATTAATTCTCAAAAATTTAAATCAAACATTATAAGATAGACATGTTCACTTTCAAGCCCCAGGGTTCCAGCCTATGTTTACTTTAGGGACCAAAATACCAAAAATCTGGCATTATTTTGGAAGTTTGACAAATCAGGTTCTATCTACAAAAAGTTTTACAAATACATACACACTTTTTAGGTTAGGGTACACACTTTCTGGGTTAGGGACCAAATACCAAAAAATTAGGCCTTATTTGGTAGATAGAGGGCCGCATTTTACCATGAGGATCCTTTCGTTTTCATTTTTACCATGTCCTACAGTCTAAAATTCCTTCACACAGATGGAGACGACAATGGCCGCCTCGTTTTATTATTTTTTTTCCCCAAATAAAAATTTTCACTCATTTAAAATGCAACGTAAAACGACTATATATTTAAGAAATCAGATTTATGTTTGTTTTGAGAGGTTTTGGTTGGGTATTTTCTGGGATTTTTGGTAGCTTTGTCTAAATAATCCAATCCCTGAAGAAAAGGTGAATGTGAGATTCTACTTCATTTGGATCCTATTTTCAAGATTGAACCTTGTTTATGTATGGGATCTTAACTTTAGATGCGATTGCCTTGTTATACGACATTTTTGTAACTTTCTGTCGTTGATGGTACTTGACCGCTCGGGGATTTAGGAATGATATGTTAGTTGTCAATGAAGAAAGAATCTCAGACCATGAGACGTTGACTTGACGTTCATTAGAGTCATGACTGGTTCGACCTGGTCTCGACAAATTTGGTGGGAAGTTGCATTTCAACCAATTATGAATTAGGCTTTGTGTTTTTCCTTTTGGGGGTTAACAGTTTTTGTTTTTGTTTTTTTTTTTCTCCCTTTCCTTTGAGAGAAAGAGCATTTTTTTAAATAGTTTTGTCGGTCGTGAGAAGGGGCTTAGCTAGCATGCTTAACTACCCTTAGTTGAAATATTTTTGCCCCTAGCCCAAACATATAAAAACATATTTGAAAAAAAAAAAATTCCTTTCAAGCCCAGCCCAATTGGGCCAGATCCAAGGACTAGGGGAGAACCCCCCACCCCCCCGGTTCCGCCTCTAGTTGCAAGGATTCTCAAGTGTGTACAATCTATCAATCTTAGCTTCATGTATTTTCTTTTTTTATTTGAAAATACCATTTCAAATCTTGATCAAGCATCAGTGCCAAATGCATTTGAAGTCGATTTCGAATAAGATGGATGCTAAATTTGGCACTTTATGCTCAGTTGCCTAGTACCTAAGTAGCTTATTGTTGAAAGAATCGCACTACACGTCTAGGAAAAAGTGCCTAAAAAATAGCTAAAAATGACATATGCACTATGTTTGGCAACCAATAAAAAATGCATTGGATTTATTAACCATTTTAAATTTCAAATTTTGGATACATAATAACTCTACATTTAACCACATATTTGATGTGACGTGAAATCTCACATCATTTTAATCATTACCTGCACATAACACAATCAAATGTTGACACATTTACACAATTTGAATTTTTAATCTATTCATAAACCCGCTTATTCTTTTTTTTAAATTGTTACCAAATAGTGGCAGTACAAATTCTCCCTTTTCCCCTCCACACTGTTCCCCCACCAGCGCGGAAAGTCGTAAGATGTTAGGTCCGCGAGATCATGGGTATCCTTAAATTAGTTCAGGCAGCCTTATATTTGTGATTAAAGAGGCCCCTTTTTTTTCTTACTTTTTTGGATAAATTAAATATTTTGTAATTTTTTTTCATACGGTGATCCAATTAATAGTATTCACAAAAGTAGAGATTATGAAAAATGGATCTACGTACATTTTGTTGATTTTTTTATATTTTTGTAAAATTTTGTAAGTTTTGCTATGTGAGCAAACTTCAATTTGTTAGAACGTGAACTTAGTTACAAGTTTATTTGAATTTTGAAGAAGATTCGATCTAAATCAACAATGAAAATTTCAGTTTAAAGCTTTCAATTTTTTGCATTTGACATCCCTATCATTTTAAATATGACATATTTACTCCTGAACATTTTTTTTAATCTTAGAAAAAAACACAATCTACCCTTCTTTTGACTTCAATAGACAAACCTCAAGCACACCAATATTACTTTCTAATTGTCAATATTTATAACAAAATCAAGTCAAGTTTTTTTTTCTTTAATACAACAAAATCACATCATTTGAAATCTTATTTATTGTTTATTAAATATAATTTTTTATTCTGAAACCGGGTTTAATATTCTTTTAACCAAAAATTCCTTTAATATATTCTTCCAAAGTTAAGAATATCCGTTTCCATTTTATATGACAAGTGATAAGAATGTGCTTGGAACGTCTTGTATAAATGGTGAAATATATGCACATAGCACATATATAATGAGCTTTGTTGAGATAAATGATAAAATTGTAAACAAAAGAATGATACTGGATTTACGGTGACCGACTTCGATCGTATGAGTGAATTGATAAATCGAATGTTTAGTGGGTCATGATACATGAAGTATGCTAAAGAAATAGGTTAATCTAAGATCACATTCCCTTAGATCTTTTTAAATTCCACCATTTCGAGATTACTGACTAAATATGTGCGCATATAAAGGTTTGATTGAATCGTAACATGTGCAATATACAAAAAGAATTTGTAAATTAATGTAACTTATAAAATTTTGACTCAATAAAATGTCAAATAATTTATTCATAAATTGTGTGAGTTTGAGAACAAAAAAAAAAAAAAAAGGAAAAAGAGGGAATTAAAAAACAAAAGACATGGAAAGTGAAATGTTAAAACTCGCTCATGAATGAATGGATTAAATTTATTAATTAATAATAAAAAAGTGAAATTAATTAAATATTAAATAGAGGTATTAATGTAATTAAGGAAATAAGTGGGGTGAAGTAGGAAATAAAAAATTTCACACTAATTTTTTCTTTTTGAACTTACAAAGGGATTGTACAAAAGAGGAATCAAACTCTTGATCAAGGATTTGAAAGCTAATTAAGATACAATTAGATCACATGGGTCTTGGCCATTCATTCCTCCTTTTAATATCGGGTAATAATTATATTATTACTATAATTTTTATTTATCACACCACATTATATGCACACCACAATCGAAATACTTCAATAAATATACCGCACTTCATTTACATATTTAACCTTGAAAATTAGGCAAAAAAAAGGCTACACCACCGTGCTTCAAGCAAACACAACAAAGAATAACACTTTATAAACATTTCAGCTACATCTTTATGGTATTTTAATTTAATTCTCCATCATGATATTTTTCTTCAAGACCATTAAAAAATAAGAACGAAGAAGTTATACCTCTCAATCGAGTCTTGTTCACCCACTCACACCCCGTCCACTTTTGACGTGGCACACACATAGCCCACACACATGGTGGCCGTGTGTGTCATGTCCTGCCATATTTGCGCTACCTCAAAAATGGTCAGTGTAACCCCACCCACAATGGGTGGGTGAACAAAATCACCTCTCAACCACCCATAGTTTGAAGAGTAATTTTTTTTTTTTGTGAATGCATTGGACCAAGTTTGTTAAATTTAGAACCTCCACTCTATTTTGCAGAGAAAGATTGGAAAAGAAACAATGAGATATTAAAAAAGTTTAGAAAAAGAAATATATATTATAGAGAGAGGAGGCTAAGGAGCAGAGACAGTATAGGTATAGCAGTGAATTGGAATCTCTCTCAATTTCTTCAATATACATGAGTGCAAAATTGAAGAAATCAATAAAAGTTAATGAATATATAATCATGTTTACTGTAATACCGGGTCAATTGTTTTGATTCATAAATTTTAATTAATTTGAATTTAAATTGGGGTTTTTATGCATGGTGCACATAACAAGGGGAAGAACAAATACATGAGTTTATGATATGACGGCTATTTATGTTATTTTATTAATGTCTATTAGTGTCTTGCAATCAAATTTTGTAGTAATAATATAATTACTTTTTAATATAATATTGTAGATAAACACCGTAATCTAAAATATAAAAAATATGTAAAAATTAATCTGATATTAACTAGACCTGCATGTACGTATAATTGAGAGAGAGAGAGAGAGAGAGAGATTGTCCCAATTGTGAGTTTGAACTTTGTCAAGAAATGAAATTCTTTTTATAATTTTCTTGCTTCTCCAACGGTAGTTTTAGTTTACTTGGTTATTTGATTTGTCTTCCAATGTCGCTTTCTAATTCTCTAGGCCCCCAAACAATTTATACTTATTTACTTCTAGAATTTGCTCTTGCGTGTTTGTATAGTCGGTGTTTCCCACGTTAGCGTTTTCACTTAGATACCCAAAAAACAATCCTTAGACTTCGTGAAACAATGTCAAGAAAGGTGTGATCATTTTAATTCGGAAAATGGTTTGATCTAATTTTCATAATGAAGACTTGATGTTTGACATGCATATAATGCCACACGTTATGTCTAGACGAATTGCACCACATATATAAGTCAGATCGCACGGCAATTCGTGACAAGCATCCCCGAAAGACAGCCTAGCTCGATATATTTCACTAGTAAATAATAATAAGTCATCTTAAGGAAATTATATTTTTCGATATTTAATTGTATTTATCATGTTTAATAACACGCGTAAAAAATAACTAAATCATGATCAACAAGATTGATGCCAATGCCAATGAGGCATAACCCATTTGGTTAGTGGGCTAAATTGAGGTGCTGGGACCTAGAGTCTCAAATTTGATTCCCCTATATGAGGTATTTTCTACATTTTATTATAGTATGTATTCCGCCTATATCGGGATTTGTATTGTTGATTTTCTTGGCGCTATATTTCAGTAGAATAAATATCTATACGCAATTGTGCTACTATAATACAGATTTGTAATTGTACCTTTAAAAAAAATAGATTGATGCTAGTAAATAGTATTATTATTATTTGATGCAAAATGAATATCATTATTAACTATTAAGAATTTTATCGAAAACAATCACTTTCCCTTCAAATCAAGAAATTAACATAGCTATATTGTTTCCCTTCTCTCACAACAGCATTATTTCTCTTTATTATTGTTAGTCAATATATAAGATCGTAACCAAATTTAATTCACTATAAATATTAATGTTGAGAGAGCGATAACAAAACAATCCATAATCCAGTCCAGCTATGATTGGCGGCCACAACCCCCAATCACATGCAGCCACGTGACAGTTTCCACTCCGTAAGAAGTTTGGTGAGCTCTCCTTAGAAAATTTCATCCATAATCATCTCTTGTAATTACAAATTTGAGGACAAAGGACAACTATACATACGGAAAAAAAGCTGAGTGGCTCGAAAGAAAAATATTTCAACTCAAGAAAAAAAATTCTGAACTTTCTTCACAAGAAAGTGCCTTTTCCAGGTACGTGCACACTTGCAATCGAAAGAAAAATATTTCAACTCACGAGAAAATTCTAAACTTTCTTCATAAGAAAGTGCGCGCCTTTCTCAGGTATGTGCACACATGCAAGTATATTGCAAGTATATTTCGTTAAAAAGGTAAAACTACCTCCACTGAACGTGTCTTGAAGGAGGTCAAACGATTGAACCCTCGCGAGGTTTGATTGGGAAGACTTGTAGTATCGTCAAATTCAATAAATTATTGAATTTATTGAATTCATACGTACCCTAACTATTTTTGTTTTTGACATCCTATAAATACATTATTAAATTCACTCAAATCTTTAAAAATCAAAAGCATATCATAAACGAACCTAAATTGTAAGCTTACATTTATTGCCATGCCTCGTTTATCAGCAGCTAGAAACAACATTTACACCCAAATCGTCCTTCGAAATAGAAAACAAGTGCAAACTAATAGTAATTTGGACGTTCCGTACAACGTTTTCATCAGCCATCGGACGGTGGACACAAAGAGAAACATTGCGGGTTTGCTTTACAGTCACCTACGCCACCATCTCCACCTCCGGCCATTCTTGGACAACAAGAACATGAAGACCGGTGACAAATTGTTTGAAGAGATTGACATGGCGATCAGGCAATGTAAAATTGGGATCCCCGTGTTTTCTCCACATTATTGTGAATCTTACTTTTGTTTGCATGAGTTGTCTCTTATGGTGGAGGCTAGAAAGAAGATTATACCTATTTTTTGTGATCTGAAACCTTCTGAACTTAGGGTTAAAGACAACGGAATTCATCTGGCTAAGGATTTGGGACGGTTTCAAATGGCTCTCCGAGAGGCAAAATATACTGTCGGACTTGCATTCGATACCCTAAGAGGGTACGCTCTTAATTAGTCTTATTACTGTAATTTGCCTTGATACTCCATTATTATCACTGCATAAGTACATATCAATATAATATATCATTGCATATATTATGAATTTATCAATGTTTAATTAGTTGATTATTTGACTATGACAGAGATTGGTCTGAATTTCTCGCAAGAGCTTCAGACTCAGTGGTCGAAAACTTGGTTGAAGTACAAGACGAGGAAAGAAGGGAGCGTAAGTCTTCTATTGACCTCATCCTACTAATTAAGTAACAAAGAACTCATTAATGTTCTTCCCTTTTCCAAATTGTATATGCAATATCCTTGATCAGGATATAATAATCAAGAGTAATGATACACATCCCTATTAGTTCACCGGTTGCTTCACCGGTTGACAATTTTACCTTTGAAAATCTAAATCCCAAATAAGTCAAGTATCTTAATTGACATTTTTATCCTTTAATTTTTTTTTTATAATTTTTGTCAACAGGTAAAATAAACGGTGAATAAACAGAGATGTTTATCATTATTCAATAATCAATGAATTTTGAGGAGGATAATTAATTTCGTGACATTCTTGCACGAATATATTTCGAAGTTCAACATTCTAGAAATTGTACTAGCAATAATTTGATCAATAAATATACAAGGATTATGAGAATATTTCATCATTCCCTCTGGCCCAAATATATATAGTCATATTTGTTTTGTTTCACACGGCTTAAGAATGTTACTGAGTGTTACGTATACATAATGATATATATATATATATATATATTTTTTTTTTAGATTAGTTAAAGTATTTATTTAATGAACTAAAAATTCATTTTTTTTTTTGAAATAAACGACAATATCGTGAATGATTATCACGCTAAGAATGAGGTGATAAAATCAAAGGAATGCAGCTCTTCCGATCTCCTGTTCAAAGGAATACAGTCCATCCAACGCCTGTTTCTAGTTATGTAAGGGAAATGCATGAAACTGGAGTAAAGAAGAAAACAAAATAGATGACCTCACTCTATCTACAACAATTTGATCCTAGCTCAATGGATAAACCGTGTTCCTCAATTGTTAAGTCGTCACTGACGGTATGGATAAAATGGAATGGACATTGGCA